>OVAN01001497.1:0-40489 GCA_900406275.1 Anastatica hierochuntica
TGAGAAGTTTTTCTGTTCAAATAAACATTGTGTAAGTTTTTTGAAAGAAACTTAGTAATACATATCTTTAAAGAGAAATCTCCTGTCACACCCTGTTTAGTACTTTTCGGCTGTAGTTCTTGCATTTTCATACTTTGTTTGAAGGACTGAAAATAAGAATTAACGATAACAAAACGACAAATAAAGACAAAGGGGAAGAAAGATCGACTGAACCTAAATGGAAGAGAAGGGGAATAGACAATACTCTTTTTCATTTTATTTTTTTATTTTAAAAGCGTGTGAATACACAAACACACAGATTGGTTAATTTATGATTAATACGTGATTGACAAAAAAAAAACATTTGTTCACTTTTACTGTTTTGCTTTGTTTTTTTTCTCTCTTATTGAAATAACCCAAACGGGAAAATACACGGGTGAAAGCCGGCAAAGGATTGAACCTTTCCGGAGCCAAAAGCCGGCGAATTTATGAGAAAACCCCCAGAGCCAGATAAGGAAAAATAATACCAAAAGACAACTTCAACTAAAAACAACCAAGGTTTGAACTCAAGGAAAACAAATCCGAGGAAGGATAAGGATCCAACAAAAGGCAAAGAAACCAAGAAAGGAAGAAGAAATTGAGCGAAGCAACCTGACGAATTATTGGGAAGAGGGATAAACTCTTTATATTGCTCCTACTAAGAAGAGCCACAAGCAAAACCGATACTCATTATATGGCCACTGAGGCCACGAGCACTCGGCCAAACCCACAACCTGAGTAGACGAAGAAACCACATTTGACATTCGACTACCCTTCGGCTAGAAGCAAATGAGTCAAGACTCCACTTCCTTACAATGACACCGGACTAACCCGCCAAAGACAAGGTTAACTGGAAGAACCAAAGAGGAAGAACACAACTTCTCTAACTTGAGTCTTCACCAAAAACCAAGTCACGCACACACAAACCCAGCACTGACAGAGAGGAACCAAATAATCGGACCCAAACACATTACAGCACCAAAACACACCCATGAAAAGTTACCCTTGAGTACAAAACCTCGACCAAACTTAGCGACTAAGAGAAACCGAAGAAAGAAGAGCACGATGAGAAGCATGACTAAAACAAAAGGAGACTCGCAAGTCTGAAAACAAAGATAATCATGTCTCTTTTCCAGATTGCTCTTCAACCTGAACCAGAGTCATGCTTCCACTCAACTCCGACGATTTGAAAACCACCAGCGCTCACCACTTTCTCCGATCTTCATTCTGCATCCAACCAGCAAGGTACTCCGCTAATTACAGTTCTCACGGCGCCGGAAAAGGTCGCCGGAGACAAAAAACCAGTAACTGATGAGAATCACTTCCTTGATCACCTAGGGTTAACTGTTCAAAGAGCTGAATAAACTATAAGTTATAGAATCTTAATGCTGTTTTGCTTTGTTTTATTTTATTATATCTGTGCAGTTAATAACATAAAATATATAAACTTTTTTTTAACTCATTTGCAAAGTAGTCATTACAGTTCTTATTTTTTTTATTAGCCTCTTAAATGACAGGAACATCTAACTATATAAAAGGGACGATCTTTAGCATTTGAGAGTGTCTACATAAGCAATTTACTAAAGCTCTCTCAATTTGCCACGCAAGCAATTTTGAAAGATAACAAAAAAAATGCTCTTTATTTTGTTTGATAACCACATCAACGATTCTCCTCCCTTTTGGCCGTTAAAATTCACTTCCACCTTTCTCTCTCGCCTTTAATGAAAACAGTAGAAGATCCCTTTCCCTTTCTCTTATAATTATCTACGTTGTTCTCCAATTTCTATTCTTCATCTCTTTTTATGGCTTGGGAAATCAAAAAAAATAACAGTAGTGTTGCTCTGACCTATTTCACTGTATGTGTGCTTTGGAACTCAAAACATTAACAACCTTTGTTTTTGTTGAATCCAGAAAAGGTGGAGATATCTCGGGACTCGAGAAAACTGTCATGCTAGAAATAGAGACGAAATCGCTACCTAAGCCTTGGCGGAACAACAACTGCACAACAAATCTTTCCCACAAATTCGAAACGCAACACCTCAGGACACCTTAGTAGTATGTAGTTTCTTATCTCCATTTGTAGTTTCTCATCTCCATGACAAGGCAACTACGTAGAGATTTGAAACATGATAACATACTCATAGACGCAGATGGCCACGTGATTTTCATAGATTTTGATCTAGCAAAGGTACTAGAAGAGAACACAAGATCAAACACAATGTGCGAAGCTACAGAGTATATGACACCTGAAATCGTTCAAGGTAGAGATCGTGATAAATCTTATGACCGGTAAAAATCCATCCTCCTTTAGTTTCCAAAGAAGCCAATGCATTTGTATTTCTTTAGGTGATACTTGATGTGTTGTGATATCATTTTATGGCCTTTGACTTTTGCAGTTGGCGTGTTTAGGAGTATAGAAGAAAATAAACCAGAAAATAGTAAAGAAAAAGATTAAGCTCCCACAATTTCTATCTACTGAAACGTATACTTCACTGAATTTGATAATACATAATCTTTATGATTAAGCATTGGATTTGGACCAATTTGATTCTAACCTTTGTAATGACCGTATAGTTGCAACATAAAGAGCTAGAAAGGTGATTTGGAAGTGAATTGTTCCTCTCCGCCAAACGCCACAAGCTAAGGATTCAATGGCTATTCTCTGTGAACTATTTCCCAGCATTGCAGTGTCCATGCGTTTTCCCCTTTCAGGCTATTAGAAGAAGTAAAATATTGTTGATACTTGGTCATATTTTTTATTTTTAAATTTTCACCGTTGATACTTTGTCATATATATTTTCCAACTCTCTATTTTACATGTTTAATTTCTAATCTTGATATCTAACACTTTTTTGAGTCAAACATATCAAAGACTTAAAGTTGATGAATATTGATATTTTCTTAAATAAGATTAGTAGATTGGCATTCTGAGTTTTTGCAACACTGAGGTCTGCTAATACTGGTTAAAAGAGCTAAAAAATTGAACTCATTATCATAATAAGGACTGCTGATGTTCGTTGACTAGGTAGAGGGAAGCAGACATTAGAGACATGTAACTCTCACCATTACTTTGTATAGCTCGGCGTTAATCTTTGCATTACTTTGTTTAGCCCTTGAGGTATTTTTATTTGGGGGTTTTGTAGTGTGCATCCAAATAATAATATTTAGACAACACAAATTTTCTCTATGATTTTGTCTTACCACTTTCTTGGCTAAAATATTAGAAACAATTTCTTACAATCATATAGGTTAGGGAACATCTAATTCATTTTGTAATTATGATTTTTGATCACTTACTACATATTTCATTTACCATTTTGTATCCATGTTTCGTTGATTTATAACTAGCTTTTATATGATATATACAATGAAAAGGGAAAGCTCACTGTTATCGCCAACAAAGTGTAGACTAAAAAGAGTAGAACTGACGTGTCATTAACACAATTTAAATTTTTACAAAATGTCCGCAACGCTTCATTTCGTAATGCCAATAACTTCAGTAATTATGAAAGTTAAAACTTTCAAATCAAGTCATTTATAACGACCTTATTTTCTTTGACAAAAAAAATTTCATCTTGGTTTTTAAAGAAATTTTGTTCTTTTTAATATACAAAACACAAAATTGATTTCCATGATACTCGAACATAATTTACAATTTTAATTGACAAACAAATTTATTATATCATTTTTCTTTGGTTTAGGTCAACTTATTTCTTAAATCATCTTAAATTATTGCTGGCTATATATAATACCTTTAAAAAACAAATTTGAAAATTAAGAGGTGAATTGCAATTATACTTTAAACAGTGCCCCGGTCAAAAAATATTTTTAAAACGTTTTTCAAAAATCTAATTTTTTCTTTTGAAAAATCTCAGTCATTCTTATAAATTTTTCACTTTGTCTTCATTTTTCTTTCAAAAACTTCAAATATCTCACTTTATTATTTTTAAAAGTCACAACTACTAAAGATTTTACAATCAAAATTTGAAATAAAATTTTAAGTAACAACTCTAAACAAACGTCCCTTTAAACTATTATATATAAACAATACGAGTTTAGTATGGAATTAACGGTAGTATGAATTTGTTGAATAATGTTTTATGTACGCATAATGTTATATATAACTTCACTCGAAACATTATTATGTATAGTGTCCGCTCATTATCATTATCAATGAATAAATATCAAATAAAATACTATTAGTGTTGTATATATTAGCATTAAATTATATATAAATGAAAAGCCGTGCGAAACAGGGAGAAAGTGGGAGAAGAAACGAATACATGACACGAATGTTGAAAATATAAATATACATGTTCAGTTTTATAAATGCTAAACATTTTTAACTAAAAATTTACATTAAATGGGGACCTATTGTTTTAAAAATATAATAAATTGGGTTCAAAATTTTTTATTTTACCTATTTTAGTGTATAAAATTTATATTGTCCAGGGACCCACAAATAAGTTGAGCCGCCTCTACATTCCAGAATTCGGTCTTGGCTTAGGACAACATTACCATAAAAAAATTGAAACTCGAGTCATTTTAGATATTCAAAAACATTATATGAAACAATAATCAATCTTCTATCTAAAACACATCATCAAATCCACGCGAAAATTGAAAGGTTAGAAAAAACATAACCATAGACCGCACCACAAAATTGAGAGGTTAGAAAAAATATAACCATACGCGCGGGATTTCCCCTAGTATTAAACAAAAAAGGACCAACAATATGGGTGTCTCTCTACATAACAAAAACAAGCACAAACGTTAAAGAAAAAACAGAAATTAATAAGACTTTCATAAGTTTAGTCTGAAACTGCAAACGAAAGTAGTTCCAAAGACGCAAGGCAGTCCAACATGTAGAGCGAGATTAAGCTCTCTTTGCAACATCGCCTTCATCAGCCTGACCATTCTCTGAGTCACCGAATTGATTGTCACTGCTACCAAATTGTTCATCACCGCCAAACCCGCTTTCATGCTGATGATCCGTATCATTGCCTAGTGGTTCATTACTGTTAAACTTGTCATCAAATCCAGCATTGGAGGAACTACCTTGGGCAAAGTTATTGCTTCCACCAACACCGCCAGCAACACCATATCCGTCCCCAAAGTTGCTTCCATAACCACCACCGCCGGCATTTCCACCATACGAAGAGCCACCTCCGTAACCACCAGATGGAGCACCGTAACCCCCGCCTCCATAGCCACCAGCTGGAGCACCGTAACCCCCGCCTCCGTAGCCACCAGCTGGAGCACCGTAACCCCCGCCTCCAGGACCACCGAATCCCCTTCCTCCTCCAAACCCACCTCCTCTTTCAGTTGCATAGTTCACCCTAATTCTTCGACCATGAAGGTCCTATATGCAAATAAACCCAATAAGTGGTAGATTGACAATGCCAAGCAGAGAAGGAACAGTCTTAGCATTTTTTTGAATCATCTAGGCACAGTTTGAAATAAAGAATCACAGACGATATATACAATCTAAAAACAGAATTGTTTATTGTCCCACAACACAGCCCTTCATTATGAGAGACCAAGTTGTCGCATAACAGATTAATGAATAGTATTGCAAGCGAGATGAACACACCTACCATACCTAGGTTTCTAACGTTTGAAAGGCCATAAACGTCAAGTAATCTACAAACATACAATGTCAAGGCACAACCGACTTTGAAAAATGGTCAAACATCCAGATTTAAGTCATTGAGTGTCAGAAAAGACTAATACAGGACAAAAAAGAACAAAACCATAGAAAATCTTAGTATCAAAAAGAGCTGGAATATTTGTGTGTTACCTGTCCATCCAATTGCATGGCATTACTAGCCTCCTCGCTAGAAGTAAATGTTACGAAAGCAAAGCCCCTCGATCTACCAGTTTCACGGTCCACAATAATTTTCGCTGCAGTTGATATAAACTAGTAAGCACTAAGAGTAAAACCACGATTATTCAGAAGCACTAGAAAGTTAAACTTCAAAGGCTAGAATCTTGCAATAACTTAAAAAGGAGATAGACAGCTACCGTCAACAACTTCTCCATATTTGCTAAAAGCTTCTCTTAAGCCAAACTCATCAGTGCTATAGGAGATACCTGTAGAACCGTAGCTATTCAATCATCAGATAAATAAGCGGAGAGAAACAGAGTCAAAAGTGAATACTCGCAAACGCAACGAAAATATAGTCACAGTAACCTCCAACAAAGAGTTTTGATGAAGACATGCAGCGGATGCTCTGGAGCATTGAGTTAGAGGCAGCGACATGGGAACTGGTCTGCCTGAATATCTTTCCAACTTTACTTAAGAAAGCCATGACTGGAAAACAATTGAAAGAGCATCGACTTAGTGTTTAGGCAAAATAAAAACCAGACCACAAACATAGTTAGTGTTATCAGAAATGCAGAATCAAAAGATGGAAAATTCATGAAAAAATGTAAAAACCCATCAACTGAATCGTCAATAGAAGCAAGAAGATGAAAATTGTCATCAAATCATTCAGTCAAAAATACAAGAAGGAATAAAAAATTCATCATACAGTTCTCGTGTTTGCAACACGTATGATTCCTAAAGATTGAACCAAGCTCAGATAGTCAACTCAACTCAGTAAACCCAAATCTCGCATCACCCGGTGAGTACCATGAAACCAAACATCTCTACACTCTGATCGAAATTTACTACTATTGCAGGAGAGAATCGTTAACAACGAAAGAGCCGAAAATCAACAAACAGAGAACAATCTAGTTCTCGGATTAGCGAATGAAACATCAAATTATCAAATCGAATCTCTAAAATCAAAAGAAACGAACAATCAATTTAGTAAGAAGAACAATCGCAGACGAGACTGTACTCACTCTCTAGGGTTTTACGGAGATGATCTCTCTGGAAATTAGTCTTTCGTCCTTTCGCCACTACTGAAATGTGAAAACCCTGAAACCCATGTAGGAGAGAGATCCTGTCCGTTGGTTTAATTTGAGATAATATTAACCGTCGATTCGGACTCGCTCGCTGATCTGCGATAAATTTAGAACCGGTAAAACTAAACCAATGTGTGACCAAATCGAACCAGATTAAAATGATTAATCTATTTAAATCTTTACTTAGAAATGGCGAAAAATAGTTTGATTAAAATTAAACTCCTAAACGCGTGCGTGTCCTTTAAAATATTTCAACTCTCAAATCTCATGATTCCAAAACAAACAAACTTCGAAAAGTTTCTAAAATTGAAATCTCATTCTTGCTTGTGTTCATCATCCCCTAAACCGTCAGGTCAACTAAATCTCTGTCTCTTGTGTTTCTTGATCTGTCTTTGTTACATTGCAGATTGAAAAAATATTGGCAAAAAAGTAGCTTAAAACCCAAGAAACAGATTCTTTTTCATCATGGAATCGTCACAAGAGCAAAACTTTCTAAACCCCACCAACAAAAACTCGACTAGAGAGGATCCAATCATAAGACTTTCTTCTTCTTCTTCTTCCTCCTCCTCTTGTTCTTCTATAGAAGCCGATCAGAATCCTTACATTAACAACATAGAACAATCTCCTCCGACACAAATCATGGAAAGATCAACAGACAACACTCCCACAACGAGCCCTAATACATCACCTTCTTACAGAATCCCTTCACATGTTTTCGCAAAACTTCTACGGCTCCAGTTGAATGGAGCACTCTCTCAAATGAATCTCTCTTCAGCATTCACATGGGTAACAATAGCTTCACAGGAAGAGACTATATTAAATCCGGCGAGCTCACGTTTCCTCAGCCTCCTTCACCAATGACTCCTACTTTATCATCTCCGCCTTCCAACACAAACCAAGGCGGTGGAGTTGTGGCGGAGGAAGCCAAAGCTCCGGTGGATATAGGAAAGAAAGCAGCTGAAACAGACAAAGCTTACCGCACAAGTAAAGAAAGCGAACAAAAGGCTGCAGCTAGTATTAGAGAGGTTATTATGGCTAACGAAGCTGCTAATAAAGACAACAACAAAACAAACAAACTAGATCGTTCTGTTTCTCGTCGGTCCGAAGATTTAAGCGTCAAGTCTTTCGCTTTTCAAACGTAAACAAACCAAAAAGAAACTTTTTGCAATCACAATTCGTTTAAAATGTGTTTTCTTTTGCTAATTTTTTTAATAATTTGGTTTCTTGTGTAGTTTGGGGAATGCAGATAAGAAGCAGAAGAAGCCGTCACAGCCGGAAACAGCGAAGATCGAGGCTGAAGAATTGAAGAAAGAAGAAGCTTCTAAAACAGTAACTCCTAAAGCAGAAGCTGATCGAGCCTGTAATCGCAATCCAAGATGGCTATCTTGCTTTCCTTGCTGCACAACTTGTTGTGTCTAAATTAACAATCTTTTGAAGGGATCGAGTTCCATCTGTATACTATCTTTTTAAAGTCTGTTCCAAGATTTACAAAGTTCTTTTTTTGGACTTTTAATGTATAATCTTGTGAAGTAAACAAATAGGATTTGCGTCTTTGTCCTTTGACTTGATCATCAAGACTCCTCTGTTCTCTGAATTCATCAAGATGTAGTGTGCTACTATGAAGCCTTTGCATAAGGGAGGACCAGTGAAGCAATATGAACCAAGAGCTGCGCTTAGACTTGGACGTTTCAAGTAATGGAGATGTCAATTCTTGAAAGTTATGGAGGCTGCAGGGGAAATCGGTAAGGAGTCCATCGACTCCAATCTTATTCAAGAAGTTATTAGTAAGTTTTACTTACTCTTCAGTATCCTACCTGTAGATTATGTTCATGAGCTCTTTTAACCAAATCTGTGGGAGCTTACGTATAGTTTTAATCACTGGAAAATTTGTGTTCTTCCATGGTCCAATACCCACAACATATTAAAATACGCATCTGATGTGATCTATGTGTATGTCTGTTTAGATTTTGCAAAGAAAGAAGCAAGAAAACATTTGGAAATCGACAAATAGTAAGATAAGCAGATCATTTTGATCTAATCAGTTGTTGGATACTAAATCCGATCTAACAATCAGGGTTGGGATTTATAGTTGCTTAGTAAACAAGGAAATGAGGATTCATGGCTTCTTGTTTATTAGAATGTAAATCGGAATACACTTATCTGACTTCAAAGGAATTTTAGACATAAAAGCTGCGGGAAATTGAAAGAATTTCCCCAGCCATAATCTCTTAAGAATGTTGATCTCCTCGTCCTTCATCCTCCTCCTCTTTTTATAGCTTGAATCATATATAACCCTCCCTTGATTTTCTCATTTTGCAATCATGAGACTTTAATGCGCATTGAAGTCGCGATTTGTGCTCTGGTCGGAGTTTCTCATTCAATATTGTTGAGCTTCTTCCATTTCAAACTCCTTTATTGGGTCATTAAGAGATGAGCCTTTACTTTCAGCTATTCCAAACATGGATTCTCTGTATGGTCCTTCTTTTACATCTTTGGCAGAAATGAACCTCCTTGTTGAATGGGCCGAATCTCGCGCTGGGTGTGTTAGATTAATGAGATTATGAGCATTTGTTTGAAGAACATGAAGAAAAGATAGAAGGGTGAAAAAAAAAAAAGATAGAGAGAATTTTGTAGAGAAGAATAAGAGAAAGAAGAAAAATACTTTTCATTCCATGATTCTTTTGCTTACAATACAATGGTTTCTTTATAGAGACTTACAATATTTAAATTAATAAAGAGAAAACCTAAATGATAGTCAAAGAAGTACAAATGAATTAATTAGCATTATGACACATCTTTGTACTAAACCCAACGGCTAGGAGAGGAGAGATAGGGACACCTCATGCTTGTTGCTTCTTTAAGGTAGTCGTGTGATATTTCTTCTTATGGAATTAGAAGAGATTACCAATGGTTCCTTCCTTTTGTCAAATATAGATGTCACATGCTACACCTTTGATTATGAGAATGATTAAGAGATAATTTTATCCTTATGTGATTAATTACACATAAGTAGAATTATTTCTTAATACTCCCCCTCAAGCTTAACTATAGGATGAGACTATAGTTAAGATTGGACCATGAACCCTTGCCTCATTAAAACCTAAGTGGGAAAACCTCATGGGACAAAACCACACTTAGGAAAAAGAGTACAAGTTTTCATGGTTAGGGATCTCTCATATTCGAATGTTTGTAAGTCCAAGTCTCAGGAATATGGACTCACAAACCTTCTTGCTCGTTGCCTTGGTTAAGATGTCGGCCAATGGATCCTCACTTCTTGTGTAGCACGGCAACACTACCCCTTGCTCAACCATGTGTTTAACTTTGTGACAATCAACCTCAATGTGCTTTGTTTTTTCGTGAAACACCGAATTAGAAGCAATGTTGATGGCGGCGTGATTATCACAATGCATTGTGATTGGAGATGATGATTCAATTGCTAAGTCCTTGAGAAGATTCTTGATCCAAACTAACTCATTAGTAAGCTTTCTCATTGCCCTATACTCGGCTTCAGCACTTGAACACGATACTACCTTTTGCTTCTTGCTTTTCCATGTGACCAAATTTCTTCCAATGAAGGTACAATAGCCGGTGGTTGATCTTCTATCAACTCTATCTCTGGCCCAATCCACGTCACAATATCCTACAATTTCTGTATTCTTGTTGCATCCCATCCAAATTCCTTGATCAGACGTTCCACTTAGATAGCTAAGTATCATTTCAACCATCTTCCAATGATACTCCTTTGGGGTTTGCATATGTTGGCTCACTTGATTTACCACAAAACATATATCCGACCTTGTGATGGTAAGGTAAATGAGCTTTCCGACCATTATTCTATATAGCTTTGCATCTTCAAAGGGCTTATCATCAACCTCCCCTCACGCATAACCTTATACCCATCTTCAAGAGGTGTCTTTGTCATCCTTCCTTCAAGCTTACCTATCTCATTTAACATATCAAGTGTGTACTTTCTTTGGGATAGAAATAGCTCTTTTTTAGATCGGCATATCTCTATTCCTAGGAAGTACTTTAGTTCATCCAAATCCTTAATATCAAAGATGGTTTTGAATATACCTTTGTAGATTCAACACCTTCTTTGTCACTCCCTGTGATGATGATGTCATCCACATATACAAGTACTACTACTATCCCATTGGAACTTGGTAGAGTGAACAAAGTGTGATCCGCTTCCGATCGTCTAAATCCTCTTCCATTGAGCGTAGTACTCAACTTGTGGTACCATGCCCTTGGTGATTGTTTCAATCCATATATCACCTTCTTTAGCCTTAGAACGTTTCCCGGTTTGAAAATAGACTCTAAACCCGGAGGAGGATACATATAGACCTCATCTTCTAGTTCTCCTTGTAGAAAATCATTTTTCACATCCATTTGCCATAAGTCCCATTCAAGATTCGTGGCTAAGGAGAGTAAGATCCGAATTGTATGAAGTTTTGCAACCGGAGCAAAGGTATTAATGTAATCTTCTCCATACACTTGAGTGAAGCCTCTTGCCACTAGTCTTGCTTTGTGTCTTTCTATTGTTCCATCACTCTTGTATTTGATTGTGAAGACCCATTTACTTGACACCGCTTTCTTCCCTTTAGGCAATTCGGATTCAAACCATGTATCATTCTTCTCCATAGATTTATGCTCATTTCCCACAGCCTCTCTCCATACTTTATGTTCCTTAGCTTCTTCATATGTCCTTGGTATATACTCCTCGTCTAAGTTAGCCATGAAGACTTGGTGTTCTTGAGGGTATACGGCTAAGGAGAAAGTGGCTTGAATTGGATGTTCTACAACTTCACAACTGTAGTACACATAATCTTTCTTCCAATTAGATGAGTCCTTCTTTATCCTTGTGCTTCTTCTTAGAGCTTGAACCTCCTCTTGTGGGTTGATCTCTGGCTCCCTTTGTTCTTCCTCTTCTTCACTTTCATTAATCTCGGATTCATGTCCTTCTTCCTCTTGGTCTTGAGTTTCTTCTTAATCATGACTTGATGACTTTTTTCTTCTTGATCATCATCATTTCCCCCTTCATGATCAAGATGAATACTCTCCGTTGGGATTTCAGTACCACTGGTACCACTGGTTCTCCTTGTACCACTGGCTTCGGTACCAATAGTACCACTGGTTCTACTTGTACCACTGGTTCTTCTTGGAATCTCAAGATTGCTTATACCAAGTGTTTCCAATATTTTCTTGAGATTGTTGGCTCGATCCGAAGGAGTACTTGACAGATCCTTCAAGCTTTCCTAATCTTTCTCATCATAATAGCTCTTAAACTCCATAAATTGTACATCTCGTGAGACCAATACCCTTCGTGTCTCTGGGTCATAACATTTATATCCTTTTTATGTAGTTGAATATCCAATGAAAATGACTTTGGTACTCTTTGCCTCAAGCTTATTCCTTAGTTCTCCGGGTACTAATACAAAACAAACACACCCAAAAACACATAAATGAGTAATGGAAGGTTTAGTTTCGTTTAGTACCTCAAATGGTGAGATGTCTTGTAAGATCTTGGTCGGAATTCGGTTAATGAGGTAGCATGTTGTTACAACCGCATCTCCCCAAAACCTTTTAGGCATACTTGTGTGGAACATAATGGACCGATCAACCTCCATCAAGTGCCTATTCTTTCTTTCAACCATCCCATTTTGTTGTAGAGTGTATGAACAACTTGTTTGATGAAGAATAATGTGCTTAGCTAGATGTAATTTGAAGTTTGTGCTCGTTTATTCCCCACCATTGTACGATCTAAGGATTTTAATCTTGACATTGAATTGGTTAGTCACATAATTTTGAAAATTTATAAATGCTTCTAACACCTTATCCTTATATTGTAACAATGTGATCCATGTATACTTAGATTTTTCATCAATAAAAGAAACAAAATACTTATGATTTTCTCTAAATAAACATGGTGCAGTCCATACATCCGAGTGAATGAGATCAAAGCAATTATCATAGATTGTGAATGACTTAGAAAATACGGTTCTACAATGTTTACCGGGAATGCAAGCTTCACAATCATGATTTTGAACCGAAATACTAGGTAGAATCAATCCTAGCGCACGAAAATGAGGATGTCCTAATCTAGTATGCCACAAAACATCATTCCTAGAGGCCGAGAAAGACTTAAAAACATGAGATGATTCGGGTAATGGCTTGGTATCTTCAAGCATGTACAAGCCATCCTTGGTTACTCATTTGCCAAATACCTTACTTGATTTAATATCCTGAAAATAAACCTCATTAGGACCAAATACAACATTGCAATTCAAGTCATTAGTAGTCTTTTTAACCAATAGCAAATTTGAGGTAAAATTCGGTAAGTATAAAGCCTTTGTTTCTTTATCAAATAGCTTAAGAATACCCTCACCCTTAATTGAAACCCCATAACCATTTGCTACAATAACCCTCCCTAAGGCTGGTTTTATATCTTTCATAAGACTAGAGTCACTAATCATGTGATGAGAGGCCCCAGAGTCAACTACTAATGGTTTAACAATATTAAAAGCAAGGAAAGAACTACCATAATTACCAGAATTACCAGAATTTTCCTTTAGTGCTTTGATGAGTGCATCAAGATCCGATTTTTTCACCATCTCGGCTTGGGCATTCATCATTAAGGCAACCATGGCTTTGAATCCTCCTCCTTGGCTTGTGAGGAAGAACTTCCCGCCAGTTCACCTTAAAGCTTTAGAAGAGTAGTGTGCCCTTTGATGTTTAAAACCGATTTTTTTTTGGTAGTCTAAGGTGAGAATGTAAAATCCAGCATGTCTCCTTGGTGTGGTCATCCTTTTTGCAATGCTCACACCGTTTATACCCTTGACCAGTCCCTTTTTTTGAATCCGTGGCCTCCACCTTGTTGATAGTGCCCTTTGTTAGCTAGTTATACTAATTCTCCTTTTCCTCCAAAGAGGCCGAGAGACCCTTCTTCTTTTTGAGTTTGAGCACATACATCTTCAAGGCTAGGAAGTGTGTTAGCTCTAAGGATGTGTTTAATCGTATCATTGTCGGTGGGGCTCAAGGTGAGAAGAAGATCAAATACTTTGTCTTTCTCTCTTCTTTTATTAAAAATATTGGGATCAATGGTGCTTGGCCTTAGCATTTCTAGTTCCGCCCAAAGTGATCTAAACTTGCCGAAGTGTTGGTTGAATGACATTCCTTTTTGACTTAGCTCGTTAATAGCCCTCTTTACTTCAAAGATTCGACTTATGTTTGAGAGATTTCCAAAGACTTTCTTGAGTGTATCCCACAACTCCTTTGCATTCTCACAATAAGAGTAAGCTTTAAGAATAGGTGTATCTAGCGAACTTTGGAGAAATGATAACACCAACTGATTTTCTTGACTCCATTTTTCCGAGTCCACAATGACAAGTCTATTGCCATTTTCATCTTGAGTAGTACATATTGGAGCTTCATATTCTTCAACATGTCTCCAAAGACCTCTTCCTCCTAATGCGACTTTTGTTAGCCTAGACCAAATTAAGTAGTTTGGACCCTTGAGGGTCACGGAAATCACAAGCTTGTTGCTTTCCATTTTGATTCAAGAGTTTGAGAATAAGAGAATAAGATTTTAAGAATAAAATGAGTTTGTTAGAGATTAAAGAAGAACCGAGAATGAGAGAATAGAAAGAGAGATTAAAGACTGAGAATCAAGAAAAGAAGTAGAGATTTTGAGAATCTTCCTCTGATACCATGTTAGATTAATGAGATTATGAGCATTTGTTTGAAGAACACGAAGAAAAGATAGAGAGAATTTTGTAGAGAAGAATAAGAGAAGGAAGAAAAATACTTTTCATTCCATGATTCTTTTGCTTACAATACAATGGTCTCTTTATAGAGACTTACAATATTTAAAATAATAAAGAGAAAAGCTAAATAATAGTCAAAGAAGTACAAATGAATTAATTAGCATTATGACACATCTTTGTACTAAACCCAACGGCTAGGAGAGGAGAGATAGGGACACCTCATGCTTGTTGCTTCCTTAAGGTAGTCATGTGATACTTTTTCTTATGGTATTAGAAGAGATTACCAATGGTTCCTTCCTTTTGTCAAATATAGATGTCACATGCTACACCATTAATTATGAGAATGATTAAGAGATAATTCTATCCTTACGTGATTAATTACACATAAGTAGAATTATTTCTTAATAGGGTGGTGGGGTAGGGGTATGTGAAACCCACCTCCAACATCAGTGTCTTGTGTTAGAATGTTAACATCTTCAAGAAGAATTTCTGGCGAGTCTGTACATGAGTGAATTCGAGGCAAAAGACTAGATAAAGAATTCTTCAACCACTTCTTGGACAAATACGAACCTCCATAACCTTACTTCTTAAGAGTCTCTACAAAGTTATCCTCAAATCTCTTACTAACAGCCAACATGCCATTTTACTTGGAGATACTTAATAATATTATTGAAGTAAACAGAAGCCAATAGGTTCACAATATTTTACAAATTGAACAAAACGGTAAATGACTCTTTTTATAGTCAATCTTGTAAGACTAGTACTCACTTCATAGAAACATATATTTATCGCCATAGAAATAGATGGTGGAACAGAATCGCCAATTTGATATTGATGCAAAAGTCGAAATCTTTGTCGTGAGATTCAAGGTCGGAGAAGATGAATATGATGAAAAGAGGGAAGGACTTTGTAATATATGACCCCTCAGGGTTCAAAGGTTAGCTAATCTTTGTATAATGCAAACTGTTTTAGTAATATCGTAAACTCTAATTCGAATCGATCGCTTTTGCCCTGCAACATGCTTGACCAAAACAAAGAGAAAAAAAGAAAGGGTGAGAGACTTTTCAAACAAGTCGTTCATCAAAAAACGCACCAAAACTCCAACTCGACCGAATACTAACCCAACCTCGAAAGCGAAAACCTAAATCTAGCCACAAATACGACACCTAATGTAAACCTAAATCATGCGAATTCAGTGATCGCCCACACCCAGAAGAGGCTTCTTCAGCATGAGATAAGTGTCCATACACATCGCTATCATGGACGCTTTATCGATTTTGGAGTTACAGACAAAATATCAACTTGTTGCACGCACCCTTCCATACAAAAGACTCCGTATCACATGAATCCTTCGTTTGTGTCCCGTCCAAATCCCAAACCATACTCTGGTAATACATGAATCATCCATACAATCTATCTCCCTTTCACACATAGTTGGAAGCACTGATGTGAGCTATGGAATGTACGATCGCATCCTCTACGGTAAAGACTGTCTTTGCAACGGACTGTATGCAATTGATCTCGATGGTGCTAACCCGAAAGAATGACCAGCATTTGCATTAGAATTAGAAGATTTCCGATATAATTTTTTTTCTTTCGCTTCATATAATTTATATTTCTAAAAATTTGATATTGATGTAAACAATCTTACCAAAAGAGAAAAATCTCAAAATGTAATTGTTAACTACGGTTGCTTCACTCCCCTTGCAAAGGAGTGAGGGTGGTTTTGACGTATTAATTAAGAAGTGTCGATTGATCGGCTAGCGATAGATGACATCATCTACGAAGCGGTGTCGACCGCTGAGTCGGAAAGCTTGCGCGACTTAGCGTTGTTGGTGTGAGTGGATGGTTCAAGACAGAGTTTGGAGCACGAGATGATAGACACGTCACTATGTTCAATCTTATCTCGGAGAACTCGAAAGGGTTCTGCAGCTCAAATAGCTCAAATTATTGGTGCACTTCGGTAATTGATTTGGGTCTGGATCTGGATCTTTTAGCTAAGTCGACAGTACATGACTTGAGGAGGCTTTAAAGCTGCTATGGCTTCTCCACTGATGGATTTTTTTAATCAAGGTTCGTCACATCCTTTTGCAACTGTTTTAGCTTCTTGACCGCATTTGCCATTTACAACTTTAACCAGAAGACTCGGATCTTTAATTAGTTATAAATCCATGTCCAAAGAAATGGACCATTAATATTCTTCCTTTGAAGATCTGATCACCGAACTCAATCCTTAAGAAATATATCTTTGGATCAGTTAGGTATATGCCTAAATAGCACAAGTATTCATTTTCTTATATTTGCGTATTCCAGGATTTTTGGTGTTAGCATGTTGTTCTTGCATCCTTAAGCGTCTGTCTTGCTGCTGTTATTGCCTGTTATTTGAAAAAAATTTAAAATTATCTTCAGTTATTTCCCAATTAGGGACGTATAAACCTTGATGTGGGTTTGGTTTCCTCCTTCAGTTTGCATTTCTGTTTCTCCATAAACAAGCAAAAAGATTGTACATTCCTCCACTGCTGCCATTTCTGCATTTTTAAAGGTATCAACACTTTTTCTCTAGTTATACTATATAAAATTTACTTGTCATGTTTGTTTTATATTCCATCGCTGCTGTCTATTTTCGTCTTGCGCGGCTGCGCCCATATACTTTGTGTGGTTCAAGAAAGGGCTATACAAAAAAGCACAACACAATGGAGATAGATAATTACCGAGGTTACAAAACCAAAGTTATGATTTGAGCAGAGGGATGGGTCAGGAAAATGGATTGTAATCATTTATTTCTCACAGAATGCCCTTTGATGATGAGTAATGATCTACAAAGGAAAATATGTATGACTAAGTCCTTATTTTGTGGTATAATAATCTGGGGAAAAGTTTTAGGGTGGACATTCTCATTTCCTATGGCTTATTTGTTGACTAAGATGTAATAATGTATGATGATATAAGTTTGGTCATAGTATAGGATGCTGACCACGCCACACACATATCATTTAGTTATGATTATTTTCTACTAATACTTTGAATGGTCTGAATTTATATTATATATCTGCTAAACGAGCCATACTTAGAGATTTTACCAGAGACTTAGACTTCGTAAAATATACAAATATAGCGTGTATAACTTGCTTTTTTTTTCCATTGTAACAAAAAATCTTGGTTTTCCATTGGCATACTTATATATTGGAAGTATTTGCATCGAAATCAGACTTCTTTTGTTTTGGAATTTATTTCATTTGCTTTTTATCATGGAGGAGAAGGTGTTGTGGTGCCAATACCTGATATGGATGATTATAGTCTCCGGACAGATACATGGATGCGGAAGCTGTATTGAGGAAGAAGGGAAAGCTTTATTGGATCTCAAGACATATCTGGCCTCACAGGGTTCTAAACAAGACTTCACTCCGCATATTCTTTTTACCTGGATTAATGGAACAATCAGCGATTGTTGTTTATGGGAGGGAGTTAGTTGTAATCTTACAAGTGGAAGGGTCACCGGGATTTCCTTTCTTGAATCTATGTTCCTTCCGGAAGAGAGGCCTCTCCTAAATCTTTCTTTACTGCATCCCTTTGAAGAGCTCCAAATTCTGAACTTATCTGGGAGAGGAGCCAGGTTTGGTGGTTTATTTGATGATCTTGAAGGTATTTTACCTAGTTCTTTAAAGATTCTAGATTGATTATATCTTACTTTATTGTTTCGAGTTCATGAAAGTTGAAACCTTCTGAAAATATGTTACTTGGAGTTTCTTTGCGTCTCCGTTAACTTGCTTATGTTCTGTACATAATATTCGTCCTCTTTATTATAAACACATTAAAATAATATTATGTGATTGGAGTGAGCTATTTTACCAATCACATGCTTAGCTAGATTCTTGTCAGCATCTTATCAAAAGACAAAAGGTTGTTGTTTGCAGGTTACAAAAGCCTAAGGAGATTAAGAAACCTAAAGATTTTGGATTTCTCTTACAATGAATTCGACAAGAGCGTATTTCACTTTCTTAATGCTGCTACATCACTTACACATCTTTTTCTCCGCAATAACTACATGAAAGGCCCTTTTCCTACTAAAGGTATACTTTTCTGCCTGTGTCTACCATGTCTTAAATTCAGTTTGCATCATTCTTATACCTGTTGGACTCCTTTTCAGGACTTGAGAATCTGATTAACTTGGAACTGTTGGATCTGAGTATTAACAGCTTTAATGGCTCTATACCAGGGCGAGGTATCTCAAAACTTCTGCCTGTCAATGCTTTTCCATCTTTTCCAACAGTACACATAACATTTCTTTTTAGTTTGTGTCCTCGTGAGATTGTTATGTTCTTACGTAATGGTACTTACATTGTATGGCATTGTCTTTGGAGGCAGAGTTATCTGCTCTGAAAAAACTGAAAGCTCTGGATCTGAGTGGCAATAAATTTTCTACATCAATGGGATGGCAAGGCAAATTTGCACAACTCTATAGCTTTTTCATTAAGGCTGGTGGTGAATTCATGCTTATTTAAGTGACTAAAAGTTCTGTATTTAATTATTTTAGGGATTTGCGAATTGAAGAATATGCAAGAGCTTGATCTTAGACGAAATAAACTTGGAGGTCAGTTTCCCTTATGTTTAACTAGCTTGAGTGGACTTCGGGTTCTTGATCTCTCATCAAACCAATTGACTGGGAAGCTACCGTCGGGTCTCGGTAGCCTCAAATCCCTCGAGTATATCTCATTGGTTGATAATGACTTTGAAGGATTTTTCTCACTTGGGCTGCTCGCCAACCTCCCAAAGCTTAAGGTGATCAAACTCTCTTCAAAATCCAACTCATTTCAACTACAGTTGGAAAGTTCTTGGAAGCCTAAATTTCAGTTGCGTGTTATTGTACTACGATCATGCAACTTGGAGAAATTTCCTCATTTTCTCCTGTATCAAAAGGATATACGACAAATTGATCTCTCTGGCAACAAAATATCTGGAAAGATACCTTCCTGGCTGTTGGCTAACAATACAAAACTCGAAGTTTTGCTTATACAGAAAAATTCTTTTAGGAACTTTCAGCTACCGGAATCTGCTCATAATCTGCTTTTCCTAGATGTGTCAGCAAATGAATTCAATCATCTGTTTCCTGAAAATATTGGGTGGATACTTCCTCATTTACGGTATATGAATATATCAAATAATGGTTTTCAGGGAAATCTGCCATCGTCTCTTGGTAATATGAAAAGGATTGAATTTCTGGATATATCTCACAACAGCTTCCACGGAAAGCTACCAATAAGTTTTGTTAAGGGTTGTCATTCCTTGAGAATCTTGAAGCTTTCATATAACAAATTAAGTGGAGAGGTTTTTCCAGAGTCTCCAAACTTTACTCGTATATTGGCAGTCTCCATGGATAACAATATGTTCTCAGGAAATATTGGACAAGGTTTGCGGAGCTTGAGGTCCTTGGCTTTGCTTGACATTTCAAACAACAGTCTCACTGGTGTTATTCCAAGTTGGCTTGGCGAACTTGAATTGTTTGCACTACAATTAGCAAACAACTTATTAGAAGGAGAGATACCTATTTCCTTGTTCAACATATCCAACCTTCAACTGTTGGATCTCTCTGCAAACATTTTATCTGGGGATATACCTCCACATGTCAATTCTACAAACCGGGTAGTGTTACTCTTGCAAGACAATAAATTATCAGGTGTTATTCCAAGTACACTGCTACTGAATGTTACTGTACTTGATCTGAGAAATAACAGGTTTTCTGGGAATATTCCAGAGTTCATCAATACCCAAAACATCAGTATTCTTCTTCTGCGGGGGAATAATTTTACGGGTTCCATTCCTCAGCAGTTGTGTGCTTTAAGCAACATACACCTGCTGGATCTTGCTAACAACAGTTTGAATGGATTGATACCTTCATGTCTTAGTAATATATCATTTGGTTTGGGGAAAGAAGATGCATCAGAAGATTATGATTTCAGATTTGGTTACATTCCTAGTGATGTTTTCACTAATTCTAATCCAGATTATGATTCCCTCTCCACAGACAACATTGGTATATATATTTCAAGTCTCTCCTTGTGCTAGATCCGTTTATAATTGACTATTTGACAGGCGCCCAAACTAAAATTGAATTTGCAACAAAACATCGATATGATGCCTACATGGTCTCCCATTCTTTCGTGGATTGGACCTCTCAAAAAATGAGCTAAGCGGTGATCTACCAGCAGAGCTTGGAGGTCTTTTGGAACTACGAGCTCTCAATCTTTCTCACAACAAGTTATTAGGTGAGATACCGGAAAGCTTTTCAGGTATGAAGAATGTAGAAAGCCTTGATCTTTCCTTCAACCAGTTACAAGGTCGGTTCCCGCTAGAATTAACAGATTTGAGCAGCCTAGCTGTGTTCAATGTCTCGTACAACAATTTATCAGGAGTCATTCCCCAGGGAAGACAGTTTAACACCTTTGACATGCATAGCTACTTGGGTAATCCTCTTCTTTGTGGGCAACCAACCAACATAATCTGCAATGATAAAAACTTTCACGAACCAGATAATAACGAAGTGAAAGCTGATGAATCAACAATCGACATGGTTTCTTTCTATTGGAGTTTTACTGCAGCCTATGTGACGTTACTTCTTGGTATACTTGCATCGCTCTCTTTTGATTCTCCTTGGAGCAGAGCTTGGTTTTACATCGTTGACGCTTTTATCCACAAGGTGAGGACTATTTCATGGTAAACTATTTGTTGGTGCCGAATCCTTTCATTTGTTGTTGTTTTTTCATAAAACCTCCTGCTTTGTGACACAAAACAAAAGCATTTGTGTTGAGTTCATGTTATGTGTACAATCTTGTTTTTAAATAACTGTAATGCTTCAAGCTTGGAGAAAAACCAACTTCCTTTTCTACCATACGAGCTTGCGTCTAATTTATCTGTCCAGCAATAGTTATATCAGCTAAATGGATTAACTGCCCATAGTTTAAATTTCCTTCAACAAATTACAAAGTACAATAGAATTTGACCTAATCAGTGTCTTGTGTTAGAATGGTTTCATTGTCTATTACAAGAATTCTCGGTGAGTCTGTCAAATCCGATATGTGCACGAGTGAAGTCGGGAAAACGACAGGATAAACAATGGTTTCTTCAACCATTTCTTGGACCAATATGAGACTCCATAACCATACTTCTTAAGAGTCTACAAAAAGTTATCCTCGAATCTCTTACCATCATGACAACCTGCGAATACTTAATAGCAAAAGGTTGAAAATGTTATGCAAATTGAACCAAAAAGTGAATGGCTTTTTTATAGTCAATCTTGTAGGACTGATACTCACATGTTAGTTCACTAGAATTGGAATTTTGATCTCAGGATATATGCCGACAACTCGCGGAGCATCCAGAGCTAAATAACGAATTCTTCAAATGTAATGATTGAGATGTTATAAGGACGTGAAATCTGAAGTGGAGGATTAAAGTGTTTGACTCTTTCACTAGGCAATGGATACATTGGCCTCCCAGTACATAGAGTAGTAGGCATATCAATGGCAAATATTCTATAAGATGAACAATAATATTCACTTTACTTTATATTGTCAAGCAAGAAGAGAGGCAAAGACAGACCCAAGAACCGCACTTTTTATGTTCAGCTAGTAGTGAAATACAAAACATATCAAATTGAATAGAGTGAGAAACAAGCTTCAGTCTCTCAAGATGAAAACAGAATGAACACTGAGAAGCCATGAAAGATTTTAAGTGCTCATAAAAAACAAGGAGTTGAAATTGAATAACTTACTTGTAAGAATCATGCCCATCTTCTAGATCAAATCGGAATGCTTGTTTGGCTATTGTTTTGTTTTATCTTCTCTGACTTAATTGACTGGTGTCTGTTTACTATCATAGAGCAAAACAATTTTGGATTATGTCAAAGTCAGTGTCTTGCTTATCGCAGCTCACACAAACACTACGCCTTTATTCATTGATGTATAAGCCTAGAATACAAAATTTTAGGAGTACTAGAAAAATCTCTCTAAGCACGGTTTAAATTTTATACAATATTTTTGGAATACTGAAATTTTTTAAGAATTATTAAAATTCATAAATATCAAACAATCCAATATCATTAAGAGAGACTATACCAACACGATGTTGCGGGTTATTTTTCTATCAATTATCACATGTATTACATGATTAAAATACGTATATAAGAAGAGTATATGTAATTTAGTAAAAATACACTAACCATATCATTTTTATGTCATCGTCGTCGATCCGTATTATACTTCCTCCTATTTATTGTCCTTTTTATAGAGACAATAAACCTCATTTTAATTCAAACTAAAACTAAAAATATTCTCTAACTATTTTTGGATCTTTCTAATGCAATGTTGTAAAAAGCTAGTTCAATGTAAATTAAAATTTTTGAATTATCTCTAAAAGCATATGACAGTGCAAATTAAAATATTTATTAATCTTATATATTAAGTATGAAGTCAATTTGTACCAGATTAAAAGTTGGATTGGTTGATTACTTTGTTACTCTTAATGAACTATTTAATTAAATAATAAATTGATATTAATAAATTAATTATTTTAAATAATAAAACTAAAAACGAAATTATTAGATAAAAAGTTAATATATAAAATATTCCATAAATTTTTTTATTTAAATAAGGTCATGATTATCTTTAATGAATTATTTTAAATATTTGATCTATTATTTTTAAATATGATATAAGATAAACTTATCATAAAATAAAATAAAATAAAAATGATAGATTAATATTGCTCTATAAATTATGATTTTTACATAAACATTTATATTTAAAAAATATTTAAAATATTATAGATTTTATTAAACTATAAAAACTATATAAATTATTAAATTTTTATATCTTCTACTATTCAATAATTTAATCAATTATGATCAAAATTTGAGATAATAACTAAATAAGTTATGATATCATACAATTTTTAGCAGGGCCAAAATGTCAAATTCTGTAAAATTTATCAATCTTTTGCAAGATATGCCAAATGAACTAAGTTAATATTTAAGATTACATGTTTTAGCGGGGTTGAATAGTAAAACTCAAAAAATATTTAAATTTTATGCAGGAGACGCCAAATTCAGCGTGCATTATCTTATTTTATAATTAATGACTAAACAAATAATATGTTTAACCACCGGATGGGGTGGCTCTGGTGGCAAATGGGTTATCAAAGATAACTCGCCACCCGGGTTCAAATCCCACCGGTGGGAGGAGTGGTTTACGTCCCACATGGGTATTACCAAAGGCTGGCTCCGGGCCTAGGGAGATTAGGGCATGCCCGAACTTCCTGGTTAACAAAAAAAAAAAAACCAAATAATATGTTTAAATTTTGAAATTCGAAAAATTTATCATATAAGCATTGATATCAATCATACATAATAAATCTTTACCTTGATAAAATATATTTATATTGCTACACTATTAAATCCAAAAAGAATTTTAAAAATTTAATGCCAACTAACTAGTTATATTTTAAAACTCTCAATCAAATCACTAAAGACAAAAGAACATATAAAATTGGAAAACACTTAGAACAATATTTAGTTATGGTGGTTAAGACATAAGCAATTTTAATGTATAAGTGACATTATATTATTGATGTGTAAATGTATGAATATTTTGATAAGTGACATTAAAAATAATGTGTACTTATATTTTATTTTTATTGGTAATTCATTTTTTATTTTTTAAGTGCTTACTTCTCATAATATAAAAATCCTTATGCTTTATCACTTGGATATACTTAAGAGCTATTATAGTATTGATTTGCTTTTAAAATTTACAAATAATAGATATCGGTTAGTAGTCCGAGTTATTGCTTAGAGATTATTTAAAACATAAATCGTTGATTTAGATACTACAATTTTTTTGTGATTTTAGCAAATATACTCACCAATAATTGAGTTTTTTTAGAAAATAATTAAAATATAGATAATTGATCTTTTTACTATTTGATAATCTAATTACTTTTATTATTGATTAGATGCTTTATTATTGTATTATTAATAGAAACTCTAATATTAGTAAATATATTTGTCGTACATACGAAATGCATAAATATTTAGAAAATTGTTAGTATTAATAAAATTAGGATTTTACTTATTAGCTTTATTTTGACGTATGAAATATTAAATGTAATGGAGGGATGAAAAGACATTAGATATTTAATTTATGTAAAATTGACAAATACTGATGAGTATTAATGTTTTATTTTAATTGGTCTATCTATTATATATTTTTGATGACGTGTTGTGTTTATAATTCACGAAATCGCTTACGTGTCATCTTATGGAAAGGCTCTAGCTTTATTATAGTATTGACTAAATAGATACTCCGCTATGCCGCGGTACTTTTTGATATATATTTTGTATTACTTTAATTTTGCTTTAATTATCACTTTATAATCATAATTTATTATTAACATGTTAATTAGTTAAATATATAGTAATCGTTAAAAGTGGAACTAGATGCGCATAAGATTTTTTTTTATATATAAGTCTTTGTCTACTTTATTTTTTATATTTTATTTTACACAAAATTTAACTTTAATATCTGAAAAAATTAGATATAAACTTATTTGAACCATTGTAAAACAAAACTTATTACTATTTCTTAATTCGTTGCAAAAGAAGTAAGGTAATTTGAAAATTTTTCTTCTCTAAATTATTTCCAAAGCAAAAAGAAGCATGAAATTAAATATATTTCGATATTTTATTACGATTCAGCGGTAAACACATTAACACTAAAAAATAATAATCTGCTTTTAAGATATTTATACACTCATCAATAAATTTATCAAGAATAAACCAGCTTAAATTACTAATCATAAATTTAATGGTTGCTTAGTTTGTTAGTTTTGAATTCGATGATGATATATTTTGAACTCTACATTATATATTTGAACTTGTTGACCACTAGCAAAGAAAATTTTTTCTTAAAACTTCAATATTTATACTTTCATCATATTTTAAAAATGAATAATTTATTTGATATTTTAATAACTATTACCATACCATATTTAAATATTCAAATAATTAATTTTTCTTATTGACATATCAAAAAAATTTGAGAACGTAAAACCTAAGAAATTATGGTACCTATTATATTCAAAAAACTAACATGTGAAACAATGGACGATCATGCACTTTCATTTTGAATTCTTATTATTATCGCATGCACATTTCAAAATTTTTCTTGTTTTCCTGTAATCATCCTACTGACTTCAAAATATTTATGTACATTATTCTATGTATAACTTTATTATCAATTTCAATCAATATAAATATATGAATAACATATACAAATATTACTTTAAAAAAAACTTTATAATATTAACTATAAGCATTATATAATACATGTGACAATTGTATACATATCAAAAATCTAATAGTATATAAAAATATTTGTTTTTGGCTAATTTTATTCATATAGAGCAATATGGTTAAGAAGAACATTAATAATTCTTAATTTTTATTATTTATTTTGCATCTCTATAATTTATTAAAGTATTAATGTATGTGAAGAAAAACATGAAACTAAATTAAAGTTTGGTGTGTAACACTAAAACACTTATGTGTACAAATAAAATGTTTTGATTGGTTTTTCAAATTAATTTTTTAATGATGTGTCAATTTCTCATGACACAAAAATGATGATGTGTCAACATTTGAAGAATTTTTAGCACTTTTATAGTATTGATTACATGACCAATTGACCACAAAACCTTTATATATGTTATATATCAATCTTTGTCATTTATTAATAAATTGAAAAAGTTATGGAGAGTTTCTAACAATAATATAATTTATTGTCTAAGATTTCTTTTTATTTTGAAAATACATATTTTGAGTTAATTTCATCTTTATGTGTGTGATGAAGAATATATCGCACAACTTAAAATGTTTGTGAATAAATTTGAAAAACGTCTATCAGCTACACGAATTATAACATAAAACGTTTATAAGCCACACGAAGTATAATACCAAATTCTCTTAATAAAAGTTAAATAGATTTTGAATATCAAATAAAATATTGAATACTAAAGCATGTAAAAACACTTGAGTCATCTAACGTATAATGATTTTTTTAATGAAATTTTATGACTCATCAAAAATAGAATAATAAAGTCATACAACTGATCAAAACATATCAGAAAGAAAAAACATTGATCCATAAACTTAAAGGAAAATAAAATCGGATGATAAACTTATTCTTCTTGTCGGAAACGATCGTGCAACTAAGTTGAACCACTGATAGAAATATGTGATAAAAGTATATTATCCCGTAGAACGATCTTTTCAATATCTTGCGTGATCCAATTGACTTTATAATATTCCAACTCAAATATGCAAATATCAAACTCTTACCCAACATTCTCATTTATTCTTGGAATATTTAATTTTAATAATGTTATGTTTAATAATAAATATTTATAAATAACAAATAGTAATCAATTATCATGCATGAATGTGTTGATTAGAAAAAGAAATAACTATGCATGAATAAAAAAAAATTCAAATTTCATTGGTTGTTAGATTAATTTTTTTATTAGGTGTCATCTTCTAAAGGCGTTAAAATGCTTATGTGTCATCACATTAGAGAGACACAAGTGTTATTATAGTACTAGATGATCACCTGCGCTATGCGCGTTATTTTTTCGAATTTTATTTTACCAATATATATATGATTTATAATTAAATTTATAAGATCAAAATCATGCATACAATTTAAAGAAAACTAGAGTTTTGACCCGAGCAACCGCACGAGTTTTTTTTAATAATTTTATACATTATTAATCATGTTTAGATTTTTCGAGTATCGAGTTTATAATTTTTGGTTATTTCGAGTTTCAGATTCGAGTTCACGTTCAAAACTTTTAGAATTTTTCAGTTATATCGGATTCTGGATTTGGTTTTGATTTGAGATTTTCGAACTTTCAGATTTCCTCGGATACTCGTATGGGTTCAGTTCGGATAATATCCAATTCCCGAAATACCGTGAAACAAAACCCTTTAGAGTATTTAAAAAAACATCATATGACTAAACTTAAATTTTTATAGTTTATAAAAATTGTTTATAAATTTTTATAGATTTTTCTAAATTTTATCGCTTTATAATGTTTTTTGAATTTTCGGAATAAATTTTATTTAAAAATAATAATAATATTGTAATAGAATTATTTTAAAAGTTATGTATTTATTTCAAATTTGAAAACAAATTATATTTAAATTTGCTGAAAGTTGATGATTTTAAATTGTGTTGGTTTACAATTTTGATAGTGATTAAGTGAAAAGAATATTTGAATATTCTAATATATTTGTTGGAATATATAAATGAGTAATTAGAGTTATTTTAATTTATTAGATACATTTAATAAAAAAATTAAAATATATTCACTTTGAAAAATCACACATGAAAAAGTCTATGTCTTCTCTTTTAATAAGATAGATATGTAAAAAGTATTAATATTGTTGCAAATTATAAAGGAGCAAAAAGAAAAGATCATTAGATGACTACAACATGATATTGAGCAAGATGTCAAAGATTATTATCGATCTTGCACAAAAAAAATCATTGTATATTAATTTGACAGCTCATATTAACTATCATCATTTAATCTAAATTATTGCGAAACATCCTTTTAACTGATGGAGATATATTAATCGTTAGTTCGTTATGATGTTTCACTTTTTCTTTTTTACGGCTTCATTGTTTCAATATAGATGATGAAAAGTTTATAATTAGTATTAATGACTTTTAATAAATTAATTTCAACAGCAGACATGTCAATCTCTCGAGTGATGACGTGTCAACACCTTGGAGAGAGTTGACCTCTTATTATATCATAGATTCATTTCAATAAAAAGCATCATTGTAATGGTCTTTGAATTATTCAATTTGTAATCTTATCATATAAGTCAAAGGAAACTATAGCGATCATGACTTTTTGAGTTTTGAACGTTGAACTTTAAATACATAATTGATTTCTTTTGTTGAACTTTGTTTTATAGCTCACAGGCTCCATTTTTCTTTTGAGTTTCTTTCTCTCTATCCTTTTTTCTAATCATTATTTGTGATGGAGAGGAAGCTTTTCTCAAGTCAATATTTGATATGGATGATGTTACTGTTGGGGCACCTAAATGGATACAAAAGCTGCATTGAGAAAGAAAGAATAGCTTTATTGAAGCTCAAGGAACACTTGGAATTACTTAGTGAATACGGTGAAGCAGGCTCTGTTCACCCTACTTGGACTAATGACACAAAGAGAGATTGCTGCCACTGGAAGGGAGTTAAGTGCAGTCTTACAAGCGGTCGTGTTATCGATATTTCCATTGGTTCTGTTTTCCCCAAAGAAAATTCTCTCTTAAATCTTTCTTTGCTACATCCTTTTGAAGAAGTTCAAAGTCTTAACTTATCTCTATCTGGGTTTGGAGAAGGAGGATTCAGTGGCTTGTTTGATGATGTTGAAGGTATACTAGTCTTTTCTATAAGTAGTTAGGTTTAAACATTTTGTTTTGCATAGGTCACTTTGATTCTTTTTTTTTTTCCATCTTTAGGGTCTAACTCTCTAACCTATATGGATTACTAAATCTTATCTCATTGTTCTTGAAAATATTTTACTTCATGGTACTTGGAGTTTCTTTTGTTCTTGATATGCATGTGAGATTGAAGTAAAATTTCAATTATTAAAAGGAGTGTGATATCATTTGCAGGTTTTAGAAGCTTAAGGAGATTAAGAAACTTGGAGATTTTGGATCTCTCTTCAAATGCATTCAACAATAGTATCATTCCTTTTCTCAGTGCTGCTACATCACTCACAACTCTGTATCTTAGGTTCAACAACATGGATGGCCCTTTTCCAGTTAAAGGTGTGCTAACATGTGTTGATTTGATGTATACTTTTTTATTAGGTAGATTCAGTTTATAGGTCATTGTTATAACTTTATACATCTAAGTTTCAGTTTATATCATACTTTTACTTTATTCACTTGGTTTCAGTACTTAAAGATTTGACAAACTTGGAGCTACTGGACCTAAGTGGAAACAGATTTAATGGCACCATACCAGTTCGAGGTAACTCAAAACTTATGTCTGCCTAAGATAGATGCCTTGAGAGCTGAGATAAGAACATGTTTGTTCTTTTTATGGCAGAGTTATCTGCCTTGACAAAGCTGAAAGCTTTGGATCTAAGTGATAATGAATTTGCTGGTTCAGCGGAATTGCAAGGCAAGTTTGATAATTCATGTCACTCTTTACATAAAGCATTTGTGAGTGACTAAAGCTTCTGCATTTGATTAACGTAGGGATTTGCAAATTGAACAAAATGCAAGAGCTCGATCTCAGTCGAAACAAACTTGTAGGTCAGTTTCCTTTATGTTTAACTACCTTGACTGGTCTCCGAGTTCTTGATCTCTCTTCGAACCAAATGACTGGGAAACTACCATCTACTATCGGAAACCTTGAATCTCTAGAGTACTTATCACTCGCCGATAACTATTTTGAAGGCTTCTTCTCACTTAGTTGGCTAACCAACCTCTCAGAGCTTAGAGTGTTCATACTTGATTCAAAATCCAACTCACTTCAAGTGGAGTCTGAAAGTGCTTGGAAGCCAAAATTTCAGTTGTATCAAATTGCTCTACGGTTTTGCAACTTGGAGAAGATTCCACATTTTCTCATACACCAGAAGGATTTGCGTCATGTTGATTTCTCTGAAAACAATATATATGGAGAGTTTCCGCCTTGGTTGTTGGTCAACAACACACAACTCAAAGTTCTGCGTCTACGGAACAATCGTTTTACAAACTTTCAGCTACCAAGATCTGCTCACAATCTGGTTTTCCTTGATGTCTCAGTTAATGAGTTTAATAATCTCTTCCCAGTGAACATTGGGTGGATACTTCCTCATTTACGGTATATGAACATATCGACTAACGGTTTTCAAGGAAACCTTCCAGCTTCTCTTGGTAACATGAAAAGAATTGTATACCTGGATATATCTCACAACAGTTTCCGCGGGAAACTACCAAGAAGTTTTGTTGAAGGTTGTTATTCATTGGCACTCTTGAAGCTGTCACATAACGAACTAAGTGGAGAGATTTTACCAGAATCAACAAACTTTACTAGTATAAGTGTGTTGTATATGGATAACAATCGGTTTACAGGAAAGATTGGACAAGGTTTTCGGATCTTGAGATCTTTGAATTTGCTTGACATTTCGAACAACAATCTCACAGGTGTTATTCCAAGTTGGTTTGATGAACTTCCTTACTTCAACGGACTATTGGCTTCAAACAACTTGTTGGAAGGCGAAATCCCGATTTCGTTGTTCAACATATCAATTCTTCAACTACTTGACCTCTCTAAAAACATTTTATCCGGGAACATACCGCTGCACGCCAATTCCACAACCCCGGATGTGTTGTTCCTGCAAGAAAATTATTTATCAGGGGTTATTCCAAACACATTGTTAGGAAATGCTCAAGTACTTGATCTGAGAAATAACAACTTGTCTGGTAATATTCCGGAGTCCATCAACGGCGAAAAGACCCGTATTCTTCTTCTGCGGGGGAATGATTTAACCGGCCACATCCCCCACCAGTTGTGCGCCTTAAGTAACATCCAACTGTTGGATCTTGCTAACAACAGATTCAGTGGAAACATACCTTCATGTCTTAGTAATACATCATTCGGTTTGGAGGACATGGATGTACTCTCTGGTTATAATCTCAACAGCTTTTTCACAACACCCTCCCTTATTTCCGATGAAAGCGTCCGTTTATATTCCAAATCTTTGCTTCTGCTAGACCAGCTAGATATCGACTACAGCGAAATTACTCAGACAAAAGTTGAATTTGCAACAAAGTATAGATATGATACCTACATGGGTGGGAATCTGAAGTTATTGTTCGGTTTGGATTTCTCCGAAAATGAGCTGAGTGGTGAGATCCCAGTAGAGCTTGGAGGTCTTGTGGAGTTACAAGCTCTCAATCTTTCTCACAACAACTTATCAGGGAAGATACCAGAATCTTTTTCAGGTCTGAAGAATTTGGAAAGCTTTGATCTTTCTTTCAACAAATTACAAGGTCAGATCCCATCACAACTAACCGAGCTAAGCAACCTAGCAGTCTTTAATGTATCATACAACAACTTATCAGGAGTCATTCCACAAGGAAGACAGTTCAACACCTTTGATACACAAAGCTACTTAGGCAATCCTCTTCTCTGTGGACAACCAACAAACAGAAGCTGCGGTAGCGATAACTTTCAAGAAGCAGATAATGATGAACCTGAAGCTGATGAATCCATAATCGAAATGAAATCTTTTTACTGGAGTTTTGCTGCAGCCTATTTGACCATACTTCTTGGAATATTCGCATCTCTCTCTTTCGATTCTCCTTGGAGCAGAACTTGGTTCTACATTGTCGATGCTTTCATCCACAAGGTGAGGAATAAATGACTGTCTATCTGTTTCTGCTCTTCACAAGACCCCTTGCTTTATTTGTGTGTTTGGTTCCTATGTACTGTCTCTCTCTCTCTTTGTCGTTGGAGAAATGTAATGTCTCTTACTGTTGATGACAATCCACTAATGTGCTACTCTTCTCTACATCTCTCAATAGATAATCTACTGAAATACAAGAGCTCTGCGAGAAATAATCTCAATACAGAAAAGAGCACAGACCAAGATACAGATTTTTTTTCATAAACTCTCTTAATCTAGACAGATTTTTTTAAGCTAACCATCTCAAGAACTTGAGTTATTACATAACACGCCATATGATTGTTATTCTGCTGTAGAATATAGAAGAATCAGAAACGAGGATACGAATCAGAAGGGAAAAAAGAAAGACCAGAGATAAACATACAGTTAAAGAGTTAGTCTTTCTTCAGTGACTTAGCTACTGGTTTGCGAAAAGTGTTCTTCGCCTTCCTGACTTTTCTTGCAGGCGGCTTGTCTCCACATGCACGATCTCATTCACCAGATCCTTGAAGAGAAGCCTCTCCACATCCAGCACCAATCCTGAGATTTCTCCATTGAAATCTGTCCAGTTCCCAGATCGAATCATCACATCTTCAGCAAGTAAACTTTTCAGGAAGTCGTCTTCTTCCAAGAAGAAGCTTTCTGATCTATTCGTGGCTTGCTTTTGCAGTATTTCTATCTCAGAACACAGTTCTTTCAGTAGTTGTTGCGCAGTGGATGCTTTCTTAATCATTTTAGCAGATGATTTCATCAACGGGTTCGCCGTGGCTTCAACCAAAGCTAGTTTCTCCACCAGAATCTCATTAACAGTGTCAAACACAAGTTTTCGGTTAAGCTTCTCGCTGTTCAGAACCTTGCTTTCTTCTTTTTGTATCAGATGTGTAGTGCTGCTTTCCTTTGTCTTTTCAAGAACAAAGAACAGTTCAGGGTTGATAGGGTAGCCTGAAGGGTGTAGTTGAAACGTTGTTAATCCTGAACCAAGATCTCTGAGGAGAAGACCCGAGGTTAACAGAATCTCCGAGATGTATCTGTGATCAGTGTTTGGATCTGCATTCTCACAGAGCGATGCAATGTAGTCTTGGCTAGCTTCATCATGGCTAGAGTTCAGTCGTCTGAGCTTCTGAACCAAGAGCTCAACATTCTGAAGCTTCTTGCGGTTTATCTCTGGAGAAAAGCTTGATGTAGTTTCTGAGAAACTGTAAGCTGGATTCCACTGGTCCTCACAATGTTCATCACCAGAGTCATGGGCAACATTACCTATCATATGATCAGTTCTGAGTCAAAAATTGAAGGACACAGAACAAACTACAGACGAACATAACATTTTGAAACCTTGTTCGTAGGACTTAAAAAGTGTCTTTTTATGATTGCAGTTTCTTATCAATGCCAATATTGTCAGTGACAGTACTGTCAGTGTTGATAGAATACGTTTGTTACCTTCTGTCTTCACAGGAGATGGTTCAATCTCTCTGAAAATTGAAGTGTCGAGAACAGAAATTGGACTTGGATGTTCCAAACTCGTTAGTGCAAGGTTTGCTGAAGATCCATTTTTACTAAACCTTGGACTTGATTTCTGAAACGGCAGAACAAAAACCTGTCAGAATTAACACAAAATGATTCACCAAACAATTAAGAAACACCAATGAGAATCAACACTCACATTTTCCATTAAGTTAGAGACTACGACTTTGGCTGCCTCGATTACAGATGGACTTTTACCACCATAAGCTTCAGAAGCTTGTTCTACACCAGCAGGTTCTGTTTCGGATTGAGTACACATGTCATGAGCTGATGTCCTCGATTCATTGCTCTCTTGACTATGTTGCTGCAAACTCTTCTGAGCCTTGGGTCTACGTCTTCCACCAGGGGAAGTAGAATCTATGAGTTGTCTGGTTGACGGTTTCCTTGATTTGCTCGAATCAGATGGAGAGGTCGGAGGCCGTGAACGTTTGTCACATTCAATCTTCTTCTTCTGCAATCTTGGACTAACAGATCTTGAACTCTTAGAAGCGATTTCTTTGGAAACTTGATGAGGCTTCACTGAAGAAGACCGCACATTTCTGCTGTCGGATTTCTTATCAACGGAGTTGGTACATGACTCAGCTCTTTGGTTTCCAGGACAACGATATTTTGTTACCTGTTTACTACTTGTTGAAATTTCTTTACCATCGGGTTTTTCTCTACAGACCTTATCAAGTCCAGTTAGGCTGTGAATGGGTATAAGGGATGACGCTGGAATGCCAGCCTTTTCAACAAGTTTGGCAGGTTTCATAATCACAATCGGGGACTGATATACCTGGTTAGGTGAAGATGAAGATGAAGATGAAGATGAAGAGGATGGAACTCTTGTTCTGGATGGCATCACTTGGTTGGAAGTTGCAGAATTTGCTCTTTCATAATATCTTTGAGCTGCCAAGTTTGAGGGTTGTGATTGCTTTTCAGTATCCAGGAAACCTTTTGATTGCATACCCTCTAATATTTGTTTAAGAGCTCGCAGATCTTTTCCCAAATGTTTGAACTCAAGATCATTCAATCTCCTCTCCATTTCACTGTAAACAGTAGGAGATAATTTTGGTACATCAGACAGTGATGACGCTGCTTTCACAGGCATGCTAGCTTGCTTCTGAGAAACTCGGTTTCTATCAGCTTGCTTCCACGGAGCTGGTTCAATGGGAAATCTTGAACTTGATAGAGGTTTCATAACAAAATCAGAGTTTCTCCATCTTGGAGATGATGGGTCCTTCCCCAAGCTTCTCGGTGAGCTAGGAGAAAACCGGATTGCACTGTTCAGATTTTTCTCCCTTAGTGATCTTGAGAATGGATCGCTGCTATGGTCAAAAGTGTCGATTTTCTCCAAACCAAATTGTTGGATGTCTCTACCCGATGGAGAACCTGGCAATGTCTCCAAGCCCATGAGCTTTGCGACAACACTAGGAGGCCGTTTCTTACTTGAGCTTCCGCTGAAACTTTCAGAAAGCTTGCCTGATTTAAGATCAACACTAGAGTTCTGCATTGCTTGTTCTCTACTATCCAGCGAAAGCCTAGGCAACTCTTTCAACTTCTGTCTGGATTTAAGCGTATCATTAGAATCAACAGAGTAACGAGGTGCATCTTTTGCTCTAACCTCATTATAATGTTGTGATGTTTCTCTAAGTTTAGCTAGAAATCTGAAGGACTCGTTGAGATCAGCAGGTGTGGATTGCTTCAAACCATAAGGCCGCGGAGAATCCTCTCTTCTGCTGCGTTTAACTACTTCCTCTCTTTTCACAGGAGTCTTAGTGACTTCTCTGTACATAGAGTCTCTCACAACATCTCTGAGGTCAAGTCCTAGATGTGAAAATCTGTTCCCTGCGTTCATCTCGGGGTCACTTGTAGGAGATTCTGAAAAATTGGCTTGGTCATAGGCAGAAGATTGAGGTTGAACTCCTCTATAGAGCTCAGAAGATGATGGGGAGGACGAACACGAAGATGAAAAAGAAACCCTCGATGATTCTGTTGAAACCCTTTGCTTCTCTTTCACATTTCCACCAATGTTTGCATCCTGAAACTGAAATGCAAAAGCCTTATGTTTAGGATCTTATAGAAAACCATAGAAATAACTTACAGTCTTAACTCACAGTATCTTCTGTCCGATGAAACGTCTCAACATAGTTTCTCTCGTAATTGATGGTATTGGCATTTCCATTGCCTGCGACAAACACAATAAAAAAACAAACTTGAGGATCATAACAAAACACTCAGATAAGGAAACCAAGGAACACCCAAAAACAAAACCTATAAGAAGAACCTGCAAGTCAAACTTGAATTTATCACAATTTGGTTGGAAACTTCATGAACTAGTAGTGTTAATAAAAAGTCAATATCTAGTCAGAAAAAGCTATCCATGGGAAACTAAATCTAACCAAAAGATTTGGCAGATCAACACCAATGAGAAGAGACAAAAAAAAGCAGAACTTTAGATCTCTGAGAAATAGAATGAAAACAAAACATTGTCAATGAAAAGAATCACTATATTGACAAATGCAGAGCCAAAACAAAACAGAGGAAGAAGAACATTACAAAAAGGAAAGTAGAAAGACAAAATCCAAGAATCACATATGTGATCATATCAAACATATTGTTACTAAAATTTACCTAAAGTAAGGCTTTTTCGCACATGGTGTTGACGATCAAAGATTTGAAAAATCCCATTCATACATCCAATTTGTTTCTGTAGATCTGCACTATCATCTGCCAATGAATGCAGAAGCTTTGCAGCCATTTCTTAAAAGAAAGAGAACTCCTTTTCTTCTACTCTCTTTGGAGCTTAGAAGCTTTCTTCTTGTGTGTTGTGTTCTCCTTTTTCACTCTTTCTCTTTATTGATTTCCCAAAAGAAACACCTAACTTTCTGCCACAATGATAGAGTAATTTGGAAAGAGATAACTTTTAAAGCTTTCTCCTTTCTTCATCTTATCTCTCCATCATCAAACAGTAGCAGCCACCATTAACACACCATATAACGAGAATGACGCAACTTCCTTATTCATATATGATTACAAAATTTTAGCGTTTCTCTACTTGAAACCCGTTTTTAAGATTTCAAATCAGAAGCTAATTAAAGCTTAAAACACCCAAAATTTCACTCCAAAAAACTCATCTTTTCACTCATTAAGAGTAACCTACAGATCTAAAAAGAGGAAACAGAAAGGAATAAAGGTTGCGCCTTTTTACAAACTAAGATTCTCAGATTCCACTGAAGACAAAAGGAAAGAGAGAGATAAAAACCCTTTTGGTAGTTGGATCCAATCTTCAATAATCTAACAATAAACAAACACGCTAGAACATTTGTGTTTTGAACCCTTTTGTCTGAGAAGTGTAAGAGTTGCAGAGAAACCGCCAAATCAAGAAGAAGAAGAAGAAAAAGGAGAGATTAAAGAAAGGAAGAAAGGAATGTTGTCGAGATCCAGGAAGAGACTAATGAATGTTCCTCTTTTTCTCTTTGTTTGAAGTCACTGGTAACTGCTCAGAGAAGAAACAGAAAATACAAAGCCACCTATTGGGGAAGCTTTTTTGGAAAATGGAAGGATTCTTCTTTTCTTTTTTCTTTTTCTTCTACTAAAAAAGTGTTGTTTAAATTTCTTGCCCAATGCACAAGCATTTTTAGATTATCTTAATAATATCATTATTTATCAGATACTGTTAGAGGGAGAGAGAGAGAGATTGGAGAAGGAGTTGTGGAGATAGATAGAGAGGCTCTCCATTTTCACGGAAGCATGTGAGTGAGAGAGAGAGTAGTGGATTTGTTTTGCTTCTACATGTGACTTCTGTTATGTCCAAGATAAGAGAGGCCATAACCAGAGATTGATTTATTTTTTATTAATGAAATTTATTTTCCTTACTCTTTTTGTTATTTTCTGTCACCAAAAGTAATATTTTATTTTTTATTTCCACAAAATGTAACATTTTGGTCAAATATTTTTTTTTATAAAAAATATGATTATATTGTAGTGAAATTTAAAAGAAAATGCGCATGGATAGAAAAAGTATATATATATATATGTGTATTACGACTAATTTTGCTCATTCAACGCCATTAAAATGAAATCCAAAAGTAATTCAACCTAGAGTTAGATGTATGAAACTAACTCAAAAATATCAAAAGCTTTGTCTTTAATTTTTGCAGATGAAATCACGGAATTGCATTAATAATATGTTGTTAAGTGTAACCAAGTAAATATAAGGGAGAAACATCTTTCTTTATCTGCAGTTTCTTCTTACTTTGTTTCAAACTTGTCATTTTCCATGTTTCCTTTTGCTTTTATATCTTCTCACGTAGAGATGTCCCAATTTTTTCATATCTTCACCTTATTCTTGTTATTTTGTCATTTTCTACTCATAATTACAAAAATTGACAACCACTTAAATTATGTTTTCACCTTTTTTTCTTCTCCATTATCAAATTATTACTTCCATATTCATAGGTGGCATTACCGTAGAGCCTAGCTAGTACAAGTAGTAAATTTTTTAAACATCTCCGATGGTGTTACCACTATTGAAGTCCTTAGCTCTTTTTAAATTATTTTTTTTGTTTTGTTTTTGTTTGAATAGTGAAGGATCTCTTTCTCTAATACATGTTTAATGGTGTACTCCATTTGGAGTCTTTAGAAAAAAAATATTTAATTTTAAGCATTTAAATATAAAATTTTTATTTATTGAATGATTAAATATAAAAATACAATAATTAACAATTTTCATTACCAAATGTTTTCCAAATATTTTCAATTAAATCATTTTTCAATTGTTCATGTATCCTATCACGAACATGATTCCGTATGTCAAGCATATTACCGAGATTTGAAGGCATGTCAGTAGAATAGGACATATCCACATGTGAACTTCTGGTCGCGTCTCCTTCTTCAAACTCAGATGTATCAAACTGAGTGTATCCATCGCGCTCATTTTCTACTATCATATTGTGTACTATGATACATGTTCTCATAATCATCCTTATTTTTCTCTTGTCCCACAAAATAGTCGGATTTTTCACAATCGCAAATCGAGCCTACAATACTCCAAAAGCACGCTTCACATCTTTTCGGGTTGCTTCTTGAAATTTAGCAAATAACTCTGCTTTAGGACCTTGAGGGAGTGGGATAGATTGGATAAATGTTGACCATTTTGGATATATATCGTCTGTGAGGTAGTACGCCAAATCATACTCGTGTCCGTTGACCACGTATTGTACCCTTGGAGCTCGACCTTGTAAAATGTCATCAAAAACAGGTGACCGATCGAGGACATTAATATCGTTTAAGGTACCTGGAGGACCAAAAAAAGCGTGTCATATCCAAAGATCTTGTGAAGCTACAGCCTCTAAGACAATTGTCGGCTTTCCGGATCCACGTGTGTATTGTCCTTTCCAAGCTGTTGGAAAATTTTTCCACTCCCAATGCATACAGTCAATGCTTCCTATCATCCCAGGAAAGCCGCATATCTCTCCAATATCGAGTAGCCGTTGTAGATCCTCTGGTGTGGGTCTTCGTAGATACTCATCTCCAAATAACTGTATTACTCCTTCTGTGAAATTGACTAAACACGATATTGATGTGCTTTCACCAAGTTGGAGATATTCATCAACGGCGTCAGCCGCACAACCATAAGCAAGCATACGAATAGCTGCCGTACACTTTTGTAGTGCAGATAGACCTAACCTTCCGGTTGCATCTCTTCTTTGTTGAAAGAATCGAAAATTTTCTGAGAGGTGATCGACAATACGCATGAATAATGCCTTGTTCATGTGGAAACGGCGTCTGAATAAATGAGTCGGATATGTCGGCTCTTCACTGAAGTAGTCATTCCATAAACGGTTGTGGCCCTCTTCGCGTTGTCGTTCTATATATGCATGTTTCCTCTGCTGATTCGTTCGATCCTATACTATGTTGTTGTACGTATCTTCAAAGATATCATCAAAAGCTTCATCCAATCTTTGTTCGAGTTCATCGGATGAAGACGATGACATTTTTGCAAATCTATGTTCAAGTCAAAAGTTTTAGAACAAATTAGTGTACTACAAAAATCAAAATATTTACAAATTATTTATCTATGAAAAACCAAAATATTCACAAATTATTTATCTATCAAAAACCAAATTATTTACAAAAAACCAAATAATTTACAAAACGTGACAAATAGTTTATTCATTTTCAAATAGACTAATCGATTTTTTATACTTTATTTTTAAATAATCCATATGAAATAGACTAATCGATTTGCTATACTTTAGTTTTTAAATAATCCATTTCTTAACGAAAGATTACCTATGGTTGTGAAGAGTGAGATGTGTAGATGTGAGATGTGTAGAGTGATTCAGAAGAAGTAGAGATAGTAGAGATAGTAGTTATGATTACAAGTAATGATTCAGAAGAAGTAGAGATAGTAGAGATAGTAGTTCTGATTACAAGGTCTGATTCAGAAGAAATAGAGATAGTAAAACATAATATTACAAGTACTTGAACTAGGAGAAGAAGATATAGTAAAACATAATACATCATTGTCGAGTCTTAAAGCAGACTTGTAAAGGGAAAAACAGAACAAAGACCCGTGACTTGGATCACATGACCATACAAGCAAAAACAAACAACATCCCGTGAATGAACAAGAAAGATACACCAACTTCTTTTGTCTTCAATAGCCACATGTGAACTTCTTCTGAACCTGAAACAGAAACAAAGAGAAGAGTTAGCGAAAAGCATGACTAAAAAGCAGCAGTATCACTAAACTTAACACACCATAAAACATCACAACATCTCAGACATAA
>OVAN01001498.1:0-40485 GCA_900406275.1 Anastatica hierochuntica
CCATTAAATAATCAGCTGGGCTTTGGTAGGGGTGAAATATGGGCCCAACAGAGATGAAAATTGTAGGAAAATTCTCAAAGGCCCCTGGTCAGCTGGAATACCTCCTGGTAGTGACAAATTACTTCTCTAAATGGGTAGAGGCAGAAGCTCTAAGCAAGATCACAGATGTTTACATCAAAAGGTTCCTTTGGAAAAATGTGGTGACACGTTACAGAGTGCCTCAAAAATTAGTAACAGATAACGACCCACAATTTACAAGCAAAAGCTTCAAGAAGTTTTGCGAAGACTGGGGCATAAAGTTAAGCTTCACCACCCCCAAGACACCCGCAGTCGAATGGGCAGACCGAATCCACGAACAAAATCGTAGTAAGTCTCTGAAGAAGCGCCTGGATTAAGCCGCATGCAACTAAGTTAAAGAGCTTCCAACCACTCTATGGTTCTGCCGAACCAGCATCAAGACTACAATAGGGGAAATACCCTTCGCCTTGGTCTACGGATCGGAGGTGGTGTCCCCTGCTGAGGTTAGCATCCCTATGGCCAGGTTGGAGCTTTTGACCCCAAGGGAAAACGAAGAACTGATGGCTTTGTCCCTAATTCTCCTTGACGAAAAAGGGAAGCCGCGAGAGTAAGAAACTGGAAATACAAGCAGAAAGTAGCAAGAAACTACAACAAGAAGGTGAAAACCAGGACGTTTCAGCAAGGCAAATGGGTGTTGCGCCGAGTCTTCGATAATACCCGGGACAAGGCCGCAGGCAAGCTTGCACCTGGCTAGGAAGGACCATACCAAATCGTAGAAGTTAGGGGGTCAGGAGCATACAAGTTACAACATAGGTACAGAAAAGTACAACCAAATGGTTCGAATGCGTTACACCTGCAATCTTACTTCTTCTAAAAAATGCTTCCGGCCCAGACGACCGCATACCATATACGTCCTTTTTGGCTTTAGTGTTTGATTTCTTTTACATCTTTATTTTTTTAATCAGGTTGCATCTACGGACGGATATCACTCAATAAAACAGCTGTCATTTCAAAGAAAGTCAACCAAAAGCAAGGGGTAAATAAGTTGAATTACTATTCCTCATTAGAAGAGTAATACAAACAACGTACCCTTCCAAAACACAAGCAAAAAACTTATTCCTGCTTACCAGAGAGTGGCCCATCACAAAGCAGAGTGCTGAATAGGAAGAAAAATTGCTTAACCTTGCTTACCAGGTCATAGTAAACGCGAAAAGCTGTATGACTAGAGCATAGGAGCATCACCTATACCTGCTTACCCAGACGTGGGAAGAAGAAGAAAAGACTGGCAGTTAGGTCTCTTTGCGGGGAAGATCCGTACCAGCTAAATTAATAAGACTGATAGTGGCTTCACTACAGGAAGCAGAATGCAGGAAAAAGCATATGGTTACCTCTGGGTAGCATAATGCTAAAAAGCAAGTGGCTACCTCCGCGTAGAAGAATGCCAAAAAGCAAGTGGCTACCTCTGAGTAACAGAATGCCAAAAAGCAAGTGGTTACCTCCGGGTAGCATAATGCCAAAATAAGCGGTTACCTCCGGGTAACAGAGCGCCAAAATTTGTAAGTTACCTCTGGGTAGGAAAACACCAAGAGCTAGTCGTCGCCTAAGTGGGGACAAGATACGCTCAAAAGCCTAAGTACTGTCCAAAGAAAAGAAGTACGATCTCATAAAATAAAGGAGGATAACAAGTTCTCCTAAGACACATGTTGGGGTCAAAAACTGTCCCGACGAAATCGATGCCTGAAAGGGACTACGGAAACGATGTTTTCTCCTTTAGACACAGGAATCGTAAGAATATCTGAAAACTTCAAGATTCTCATCGTTCAGGCTGTCTCTTCCTGACCTGGCTTCAAAGCTTCGAAGATAGTCGATCATGACCAATCTCAGCATAAAGTCTGTCCGTCCGCAAGCAACTAGAGCATCCAAGTGCTAAGGTTAGCATTGATGGTTCTCAGATAACTCTCACGAGGCCACACGATAAGTCTTCCAGAGCGATACGAAACCACCAAAAGCGTTGGAGAACCGCGTCGCTTCGAAGAAATGTCTAAACACCGATTGACGCCAAACATGCGAACGAGTCTTGGAACCGATTGACGACTGAACTAGAGGCCGATCTAGACGTCGATTGGAACAAAGACCGGAGGTCCGGCTTGGCACCAAGACCAAGGCGTGGCTTTGGCGCCAATTGGCGCCAAGACAATGTGTCTGTCTTGGCGCCGGTTGGCGCTGAGACGCGGATAACGTTCAGCCATAGTCCGTTGACTGAACCACGTCCTTTCTGATCATCATTTCCTTCGAATCGTCACTTGATCGTCTCTCGTTTCATCTCAATTGAAGTTTCCGTCAAACCGTCATGACAATAGTCGCAAGGATTCGTGCTTTTTGTGGACTTCGTATCGATTGAGTATAACGACGACGGTTAACTTAAACACCGGAAGAGTCTAAAGTATACGATCGGCCTTATCGGTCTACGAAACTATTGCCACTTATTTTTACGAGAAACGATTTTCCGCAATAAATTGTAAAAATCACTTTGCCGCGAAACGGGCCGAAAGGGCCCAAACCGCGATAACGGTCCACTTACGATTTTTGGGCGAGAACCGACCCACTGGCAATGACGGTTCGCCAGGGTTTCGCGAAAATGTCAAGTTTCGAGAAGATAAGGAAGGATCTCGGAAAAATATAGGCAAATCAAGGAAAAAAGAATATTTCCACGAAAAGATATGCACGAATCTGGGACGGGAAAGGAAACTAGCCAAGCCCACGAACACCTATATAAAGGGTGCGAAGGAAGAGATGAAGAACAACTTTTTCGTCACCGCAAAAAACTTAGAAAAAACTAGGGTTCTTACTTTGTTTTCGTTAGCGAGCTGCGTCTCAACTATGTTACGAGTCTACGCATTAGTTCTAGGTAATCGTCACCAACAGTTTTTGCGGCCACGGCTTAACACCGGTTGCGCACGCTCAGACCACAAATTCGAATAAGATCCCTTACACTTTTTTCGTAATCTGTGTGTTTCGATTGTTGTCCACGTTTTGATTCACGATTCTCTTTTCGTGTTCATACGGTTCTTCATTACAAATCTGTTACTTTACTGTCGTTTTACATACTTCGCTTCGCAATCTATTTCATATTGTTTTTATTTCGTTATTCATCTCAATTTCATCTTACGAATCTTGTTAACCTGAATCTCGCAATCGTTCGCGTATTCGTTTTACTCACGCTTTTTTGTTTGATCTTATCTCGCATATTAATTTCGTATTTCTTATCTATTAACTTTTGCACTCACTGCAAATCTGTCGATTTTTGGCTACAGAGAGTCTGTGAACCACATAACATTGACAGTGAGAATTTCGCTTCCCACAACGCAACGAAAGCCAGAGGCCAAACAACCAAGACGTCGAAAAAGCAAAGGCTTACAAAAGCCAGACGATGAGTGTTGTCTTTATATCCTAACTAATAACTTGTTAAATCAGAAGGTAGGAAGGATTAAAGGAACACATAATATTCATAAAAAGGCCACAAAGGGCCAAAACACGAGTTCAAAGCCCCGAAGGGCAGATTAAAGCTAAGGCCAAGAAGGCCACCAATGAGTCAAGGCCACTAAGGCCATAAAAAGTCTTAAACAAGCCCACAAGGGGCAGAACTAGGCCCACACAGGGGCATATCATCAACAAAAAAGAAAAGAAAAGATAAAATCCCTCAAGGGGAAGGTGGCTTGGTTCTTGGTTCTCGAACAGGAGGCTAGGAAGCTGGAGAGGCTACGCAGCTGGAGGGTCCAGGGAAAAAGACTTGTCCACATTGGTCTCTGAATCCATCGGGGTTGCACCGAACTTTGCAGGAGGAATCTCTGGCTCATCTTCAAAGGTGGGAGCATGAAGGCCTGATTCTTCTGCCTCTTCCGTCGCCACCATCTTGTAGCTCTCAGATTCCTCTGCCAGGTCCCAGGACTCCGTCTCCTCCTTGAGGTAATCTCTGGCCATCTCCCAGCGGCCAGTGATCTTGGCACCATTAACGGCCATGGTCATCTCCTCCGAAAATGTTGCCGCCTTCGCCTTCAGACCAGCAACCTCCTGCTCCAAGAGCTCTTCTCTTCCGTCAAGGATAACACGTTCTTTTCTTCCTTCTAGTTCTGAGACTCCAACCCACGGGCCAGCCCCTTCATCTCCCTCAGCTCTTTCTCCAGGCCAGCAGACTTGTCCTTCTCCGCTTTCAGCTTAGCAAGATAGTCTTCCGCCTGGTCCTTTACAGCAGAAACCACCTCTGTGGCTGTTTGATCCTTATCATGGAAGAGCGAGCGGACAACTTAAGAATACAAAGAAGGAAGGTTAGACAAAAAAACAAAGGACCAATTAGAGACCAGGGGAAGGTTTGTTACCTTAATCATCCTCTTCTGGACATGGTCAAGGATCCCTAGATTATCAGAGCTGGGATGGCTGAAGGGAACTGAAGGGAAGACAGAGCTTTGCAGGTGCTACAAAGCACCACCGAGATCACCAGCAGAGGAGGAGGAGACCTTGGCGGGAGTACTCTTCTGCTTCTTGGTGGTGGATGAAGCCCTCTGAGTCCCTTTCCTCTTGGACCCAGCAGAAGGAGACTCCAAGATCTCTACCACTTCTGGAATCTTGCTCCCTATTCCAGCTTAGCTTTCCTGACTGCCTGAGCCCTCTTGAATTCCTCCAGCGCCTTGGATCCGGATCATACCATATTTCCTGCAAAGCGAAAAGAAGTCAGCAAGAGATAAAATTAGAAGCCAAAGGAAAGCAGAAAGCAAACCTCTGATGTTGATTTGTCCTAACGCCTCTTCACTCAACAAAAACATGATACTCTTTTCTTCAAACGAAATCTCCCAAGCCTCCTCAGCACTCTGCTTGCATTCGTCTGACTTCTCCGTCGAGACCTCTGCAAAAGCAAAAAGATTACAAGATTAGCACCTGTTCCAAGCACCATAAAAAGAGAAACATCCTAGACCTACCAGTGAATTTCCAGAAGGTAGAAAATCCAGGCGTCAACCCAAATTTCATAAAAACAAATCTCTGTGCCCAGTTCTTGGAAAAAGTGACCCCCTTCCTCTCGCTTTTTTTCTAGCTCCTTGACTAGAGGAGCACAAGCCCGAGGGTGAAAGTAGTATCTGCCTTCACCAGGTGATACAGGGGAGAAGTAATAAGCGTAAAGGAGCTCGTTGACGCCCAGTTCAAGCCCGTGGAAGTCATTGAGGACCTGAACAACAGTGAGAATCCTCCAGGAATGTGGGTTCAGCTGAGAAGGGAAAATACTGAAGTGCTCTGAGACCTTCACCACCAGAGCTGGTATCCTACCCCTGACTCTAGCCTCAAAGTAACATTCATAAATAACAATTTCATCCCCGAGATTCTCAGAAGCCCTCTCGCCGTCCTTGGCCATCCGCACTCTCAGACCCTTTTCGAGAGGGTATTGATATTTCCATGCTTCTAGAAGCTCGAAGTCGTCAGAGGAGAAGGAACCCACTTCAAATAACTGGGACCCACGAAGGTGCGAAGAGGTCTCGCGGTGACATCTGGGATCTCCAGGTCCTCTAAAGATCCTTCAACCTCCAAGGAGGGACTAGTTCTGATCAGATGCCTTTTCTGGACCTGGGCACCAACGAATGATGAAGCTACGAGCGAGAATTCCTCGGCGGAGCTCGACATTGTGACCTGAGAAGGTATGGGTTTTTCAGATCTAAGGTTCGAAAAGGGACAAGAAACCTAGAAGCTAAGCGGACCTTAAACCTTAAAGATATCCTTTGGATCCTAACATAAAAGAAGAAAAAGGAGAAGGAGATTCTAACCTGAGATCTTGAATGGAATAGAGCTCGAATGTGGATTCCAAAAGGAAGCCTTTTGCAAGAAGAAGGAAAGAGGATAGAAAGAAAAAAGGCAAAAATGAAGAAAAAAATTGAGATGTTGAAGAAGAAAGAGAAAGAAGTGAAGTTATCCACACGCGCGTAATGATAAGGAAGCACGGATCTTAGAGCAACTTCTCCCTTATCTTCAAAAATCCTAACATAACCTAAACGGACGACCGAGATTCTCGTAACAATTTCCAAGATTCTCATCACTCTGCGAGTTTTAAATTCAAAAGATCTAGAGCCAGAAGCAAGATGTCTAGAAGCAGCAGGAACTTCCTGCAGAAATCGCAACCGTAATTAACGATATTCCGGTTGGGAAAAATCAGATATTTGAGGGGCTCAAAGCAGCATGAAATCATACGAACAAATGGCCAAGCAATGCGCGACTTCCTGCTAAAGTAATGAGGGAAACATGTTATTCCCTAGCTTCGGATCGAACCTGCACAATAAGGGGTAAATTGTTGGAGTAATTCAAGCCTTAGGAATTCCCCTTGATTCGAATGGAGTAAAACAGTAAGGCCATAAGGCAAGGGAATTCCCAGAAGCAGGAAGCCAGACGGCCTCGCGAAGCAAGAAGCTGGATGTTGTAGCAAGGCCAGAAGCCCGAAGCCAGCCGCCGTTATTCAATGTTTATCTTATCTTATAAATAAGTAAAAAATCATATTAACTTATTATATAGATACGATATCTCCTGATTTGTAGGAGATATCGATGAACTCCATGTATAAACATAAAGCTTAGGGGTTTGGAGAGAGGATCCGAAAAACCCTATGCATAAGAGAATAATACACACATCTTTTTCATCTCTTTTGCTTAAATCGCAACATCAAACACACATATCCATTGTCTTCCAGCTTCCGTAGTGCTTTCTAAAGAGCATCCCAAAATCACCCATAACAGATAACATCATTATTTTACTACTTTTCCTTTAGATTTAGTATGTTTTATTGATGTTTTAATGAAATTCTTAACGATTAGAAGTATTTTTCTTCTATTTGTGGTATTTCTAAGTCATTTCAGGTCAACCAATGATATTTGGAGATTTGTGGAGCTAATGGAGCAAAGTCAGTTTCTGGTCAGTTTCCGAGCATCAGAATTATCATCCGAGATAAAGACCTTTCCCTTAATGGATTTTGATGAAATTTGGATAGGAACTACATAATTGAATTAGATTTTATATCAAGGTGTTTTGGCATCATTTAGAGCAATGGATAAAGAATTACACTAATCTTACTAAAGACTGGGCCAACTGTCTCACAGATGAAGGATGCATAGAAAGGCCAAAACAAAAGGAAGACCATTTTACTAAAGAATTATCACCTTTACTCATTCGTTAATGCTATTCTCCTATGAAAGCTGGTACGAGAATAGATTTATAGCGGTATCCATTTTAAAATCTTGAATTAGCGTGGTATCTAGTATTTGGCGAGCCTTTTTTAGTAGGCTTCGAAAGTAGATCGACTTTAGAATTGGGAACAATCAGTCTCAATCGTTTTTATGTGTGTTTATTATTTTGAGGCCATTCGAAAGTCTAGGTCCTTTGATATTAAGCATAGAATCTAAAACCTCGAAAGTGGAGAGGATTTACCTTAGTGGATGTGTTCTTGACCGAAACTTTATGCCCTAATCGTTTTTAACTCCTACTTGTTTACTTTAACTTTCTACTGTTTGATGCGTATCTTTTGATTGATTTATCCTTTGTACTTTAGCATATAGAGTAGGTTCATTTGCATCCATAAAACTATAAAAACCAAATAAAAACATTGACAAAATCATATAGGTTCTTAGTTTAGTCCAAAATTATATAAGTTCTAAGTGTGATTGGTAGTCCCTGTGGATTCGATCTCTAAGTATTAATGCGGATGCTATACATTTGCAGCTAGATTTTAACTGGGGTAAAACTTGACCCTACATCAAGTTTTTTGCGCCGTTTCCGGGGAATAGTTATGTTTATCTTAGGATTTAGATCTAGGATTAAGTCTAGGAAAACTTTTCTTTCTTTCTCTTTCTTTGCAAATTTCGATTTCTCTGTAAAAAAACGGTTTTCTTGTAAAAACTTTGGTTTTATTTTTCTTCTAACTTATTTTAATTTTTTAGAATTTTAGCACATAGGATTTAGATTAACTTACTAATAATTTCGTGCTCCCTTTTATTTTGTTGATAATAACACTTGGAATTATCTTTTTCCTACTAGGAGTATGATTTTCCATCTTACTAACCTATTTAATTATTTCTCTTGTGTTTTTCAGGAAAAGACAAGGAACCAAAGCCTAAAACTCGAAACCCTAATCCTCACTCACTCGAATTTATGGATGATACTGAGTATTATCCTCATGCCTATGAGCCTGAGAGAGAGTATGCTGAGCCAAGAGGTCAACCTCATGGAGAACGTGATTGGAGGCGAAGTACAAGCCACGAATCCACTCAAGGAGGCTGGTATCTTGACTCAATACCGCTGGAAAACTCATATGAACCCCAACAAAGAAGACCTACGCTTCAAAACCATCAAGGGAGATCCCTGAGCCGAAATCTCCACAGTTTTCTTCCCCATGAGCAACTGCGATATCTCTCACAACCTAGCAATCAAAGATCAGAGGTATCACGGTCCTTACCATAACCTCCAAGTCCCTATACACCCCTAAAGTCTCTGGAGCTCAAGGTTGAGCACCTCATAGAGCAACTTCTCGAGATTCAAGGCGATATGGAGCAGAAAATCTATACTACTATAGATAATCAATACTTCGCCCTTAAGGAGAGAATTGAGAAGCTTGAACTCACTATTCAAGGCCTAAAAATGATCATAAGTCACATAGAAGCCGCTTTCTGAGAGCTATTCGACACTCGTTCCCAACGAAATTCCACAGAAACCCATGAAAAAGCTGAAAATCACCTTGAAGAAAGGAGGAACATTAAATCTATGGACAAAAGACTTGATTCTTCGGCTGAGGACGTGATGGCCAAGGAAAGGAGCTGTTCTTTGGACTTTAGGATCTTAAATTTAAGGATCAAAAGGTTCAAGGAAGAACATGATGAAAGGATTAAAGAGCTCGAAGATAGTTTAGAAGAATTGGTGTCTAGTGCCAAACGAACAAGAAGATGGAAGATGACCAGCAAGAGGACAAGAAAAGCATGGGAAGAATGGACCAAGAAACCCCTAAGATTCTTGATATCAAGATCAATCTTGATCTCCTAAGCTCTCATCTCAAAGACATTGAGAAGAAACTAGTCGAAAATAAAGAAAACTCCACTAAACTCGTCATTAAGCCTAATGACCTGAAGGGTGAGGTCCTAGCTTTTGATTTCCAGTTTTGGACAATCAAAACTCGCTCCAAGGAGTAGGATCGCGCACGCCCTTTAAGAGGACACAAGAATCTGAGCCACTCAATCGAAATCTAGGCCTCAATTTGGGCACAAAAGTGAAAATGTCCACTTGGGACCAAGAGAAGCAAATCCTTCCAAATCAAGGGAGAATTGGAAAATATTTATCAAGATATCTCAAGAATTAGCAGTTGATATGACGTTTGACAGAGGATGGGCTACTAAAAAGGAGCTCAGGAAGTGTCTTGAGAACGAAACACAAGACTTAGAACGCACAGAAGGCGTTACAACACACTTCAAACATTGGAAGACCCAAGACTCTTCCTAATCAAGTGTTCCATCAACAAACGAGTTTTTGAAAACACTCTATGCGACTTTGGAGCTGGACTAAACCTCATGCCAACATATATTGTTGCGCGACTTGGTTTCACAAACTACAGGCCTTCGGGGATGTGTATCATCTTCGCTGATGGATCAATAAGAAGACTTGTAGGATCATTATGTGATATCTTAATAAGAATCAATAATGCTCTTGTGCATATTAACTTTCAAGTTGTTGAAGTAGCAGAGAAGCATTCGTCAAGTTTAATATTTGGAAGAGGCTTTCTTGCAACCGTAGGAGCTTTCATGGACTGACCAAATAGAAAAATGCACTTCATTCATGTTGATAAGGACCTTTACTACAAGTTCGCACCTCATGGATATTCAACAATGGAGGTTAGATGCCCTCAACCGATACGAACGGTTGCATTGGAAGTAGAAGCACAAGAACGAGAAGAGGTTTCATCTCAAGGATCTACAACATAAGGGTGGAGATTTAACTGTCCACTGAGGCTTCCTCATGTCTAAAATTGCCCAGGAGTTGAGCTAATTAACTTTAAACAAGCGCTATATGAGAGGCAACCCATACGTTTTACTTTTTTAAGTTTTATTTGATTTTGATTTTTTAGACTTTGATTTTAGGAAAAGGTTATTTAATTTGGTGCTATAAGTTTTAAGAAATATTTTTAAAGTTTTAATTCTTTGATTTTCTTAGGAACTTACTTTGTAAAGGAAGAAAATTTGAGAAAATTTGATTTGGACATGTTCTGGACGTCTGAGCCGTAATACTTTATCTCGCCAAAAACAAAGCACCGACCAGTCATAGGAACATCATCACCTAGTCCTAGGAAGCTCCCAACACCAGTCCAGGGAGTCCCACGACCGGCCGCCTGACCAAAATCAGCCCCCGACCGGTGGCAGGGACTTTGTGCCCCAAACGGTCGAGACGCTTAGCCTCTACGACCGGCTGCGTGACCTGAGGTGTCCAACACTGGTTCTGGCCACTTTGCCACCCGGTCAAATCCCTTCCCAAGCCTTAACCCATCCTGACACCCATTTCCACGTCGCGACCATCCCATTCCCATATGGACGTGCTTTTGGCTGAGAAAAACATTATCAAACGTCCAATTTTCACATTTTCTTGGTCGGATCATGCATAAACTCAAAACTTTCGAGGTAACAAAGTAAATTTAATGTTTATATACCATTTTATGGTGATTTTTAGGATTGAAATCTCAAGAACACAAGGATACACACTTGAAGCTACAAGAAGCTTAAACCGAGCAATTTTTGCATCTTAGCCAGTTCATTGCCATCAAGCACGAAATCAACTAATTTTTTTCCAGAATCTTACAGAGGATATAAGGGAAATTTTTGAAGTTTTAAAACCCCCTAAAAGACCCCGAGCCTGTGGAGCAAAAATTGCGAGAATTTGGATTTCAAAGGAACTCTGAGAAAGAAATTCAGTTTTAATTCATGTCAAGGAGTATTTTGTTCAAAATGAAGATTATTTTGAAGCTATGAGTGATCCAGTCAAGGTAGAGCCATTCCTCATTCACATTCAACGGCTAAAAAATGTGATCAAAGGAATGAAGATCACAACCGGAGCATCTAAAGAGCAATCTAAGCCAAAAAAACTTCCATGCTAGCTGAACACCATTAAATACCTTTAGAAAAATGTGAGAAAGAGGCTGGCGGAGATCTTCATCGACTTTTGGCTCAACGAGACAAAAAACTGACGAATTTGGTTTCTTTGAAACTCTTATCTAGGAGTTGAACCAAGTCTTACTTCTGAAAACGCCCCAATAAAGTGGGAATTATATGAAGAACAACTCAAGAAGATTTGGAAGAGCTCATACTTCACTTTGGAGTGTTGGATTGGCTAGAAATCGAAGAAAAACTCGGCCAAGACCAAACCAAGCTCCGCCACGCGAACCAATCTGTCAAATTGACAATTTACTATTTAGTAGCATATGAATAAGGTTTTTCTCGACAAAAACTAGCCTTGAAACGATCAGATTTATACCATCCCAGTTTCTCATCAAGATGAGCCAAACCGATAATTATGAAGAGACTAAACTAGGCCACAACAATATTGGTATGAGCTTCAGCCTTTATAATTAATTTTTTACTAACCAAATTTGCTATTTTGTAGTAAGTTTTCAGTTTGGTCGGAGCAGTCTTCCCGAATTGAAAAAAACCATTGTTCTTCATTTCGGTTTACCGAAACATCAAAAATGGTCGTCTAACTCTCCATATTTTCGACCAGCAGCCTAGTACCTTCTATCCCCTCTCTTTTACATTAGTTTTCAGTACCTTTCTCACTTGGTTTTGCACCGGGACGGTGTAAGTTAAGTCTGGGGGGATTCTTATTGTTACTAATGCTTTTTTTAAATTATTTTTACGTGATTTTTTGAGTCGTTTTAAAAAAATTTTCAAAATAAAAATATTTTATTGAATCAAAATTATTCTGGAAACATGCTTGACTTTAAACTAAACAAGTGATTGAGGACTAGTGTCCGTAGTGTCAAAGCTTTACTACATTTTGGTCACCCGGGAAAGCTCAGGTAGATCAGCTAACCAAGGCACAATATCACTTGATATCCGGGTAATCCTAATCCACTCAACACTTAATGAACTTAATTTTCTTTTCTTGGGGCTTGGTATGCATTGAATCAGACTTCTCTTCATACTCAAAACATTAGTCTATGGTTCCCCTCTTTCCTGTTTAATAAAAATCATCAAAAAGATGCTTATGCTTATTGTGAATTTCGGAACTAATAAAATTCGAATGTGCTTAAGGGGAAAAATAAGAATAAATAAATCGATAGAAAAAATAAAACGATATCCTAGAAAAATAGGGAAATATCGATTCTCAAGAGGTTGATAGAAAAAAAATAATATGATACCCTAGAAAAGTAGGGATAAATCAGCCTCTAAAAAGCATTTAAAAGTGAATAAGGAAGAGGAAAGGAACCGACTGTGGACCGTAAAATATTACGACCTTGAGTGACATGAGTCTATGTGTTATTTTATCGATATTCTCTCGAAAAGACCGCACGCTGATGGAGATCTTGGGTCACTCATGTTTATTGTGGCTGAATTAGGGACGTTGTTATACTTGTAGTTATTACTGAGAGTTTTATTTAAATGTTGACTCTGGTGTTATTGGATTTTGATGGTTAAAGTCATTCATAAGTTCAGAAAGTTTGGGTAGGTTTCCAAGTTTTCAAACCTCTTCTTTGTTCTTCGTTTTCTCAGCTTTAGGACGAGCTAGATCTAAGTCCAGGGGAGTTGATAACATCATTATTTTACCACTTTTCCTTTAGATTTTTGTATGTTTTATTAAATTTTTATGTAATTCTCAACGATTAGAAGTAGTTTTCCTCTATTTGTGGTATTTCAAGTCATTTCAGGTCAATCAATGATATTTGGAGCTTTGTGGAGCTAATTGGAGCAAAGTCAGTTTCTGGACAGTTTCCAAGCATCAGAATTATCATCCGATATGAAGGCCTTGCTCTCAATGAATTTTGATGAAATTTAGAAAGGAGATAGATAATTTAATTAGATTTCATATCAAGGTGGTCCTGCATCATTTGGAGTAGTGGACAAAGAGTTACACTAATTTTACTGAAGACTGGTCTAGCTGTCTCGCCGATTAAGGATGCGTAGAAAGGCCAAAACAAAAGGAAGACCATTTTGGTTTCAAACCAAAAATTCTCCAGACTTAAATGGATCTATTCCAAACCTTTTATTCCCAAGAAATTAATTCAAGACCTCTATACACGAAGGCCAACATTTAGAGGCCTTAAGGCCCAGTTTTACACTTTTGACCTAATGAGGAAATGTACTATATGTAGTTGCTTTTAGCTTTTGTTTTGAAGAGAGTTAATTAGGTTTTAGATCATATAAGTGCTTAAGGAGGCAGGGATGACACCCGTTGAGGTCGTGCCCCTTGTAGCCTCCTAAGGATCCATCTCATCTCAATACATCCATATTTCTTCCATCATTCAGTTTTATCTATCATTCTCCCTTTGATTTGATATGAATGCTTGTTGCCATAATTGATTTCGTATTTACATATTTTTAATCTATTAGTTTTCATATTAGACAGTAGGTTACAAGGATTCAATGAGTTTACGTGAATAGGATTAATAGTCGATTAGGCTTTATCAATTACGTTATCACCTTTACTCATTCATTAATGCTATTCTCATACAAAAGCTGGTACGAGAATAGATCTATAGTGGTATCTATTCCAAAAGCTTGACTTACCGTTGGATCTAGTATTTGGTTAGCCTTTCTATGTAGGCTTCGAAAGTAGATGGACTTTAGAATTGTGAACAATCAGTCTTGATCGTTTTTATGCGTGTTTATTATTCTGAGGCCATTCGAAAGTCTAGGTTCTTTTGATATTAAGCATAAAATCCTGAACCTCGAAAGTGTAGAGGATTTACCTTAGTGGATATGTTCTAGACTGAAACTTTATTCACTAGTCGTTTTTTAACTCCTACTTGTTTACTTTAACTTTCTACTGTTTGATTCGTATCTTTTGATTGATTTATCCTCTGTATATTAGCATATGGAGTAGGTTCATTTGCATCCATAAAACTATAAAAACCAAATAAAAACAGTGACAACCCCTTGCATATTTTGTTCTTAGTTTAGTCCAAAACCATATAGGTTATAAGTGTGACTGCTAGTCCATGTGGATTCGATCTCTAAGTATTATTGTGGATGTTATACACTTGCAGCTAGGTTTTAACTAGGGGAAACTTGACCGCACATCAAATTTTTGGCGCCGTTACCGGGGACTAGTTATGTTTACCTTATAATTTAGATCTAGGATTAAGTCTAGAGATATATGCAGCTCTAGGGGGTATTAGCATATACGATATCATAGGGATATAAATAACTATACAAAGATATGAGATATAGAAACTGTTAGAAAATGATTCTCATATATCTTCTATACGCCCTTGCAAGATTAGCGACCGTGGGAGAGCCCAATCTTGTTGTTAAGTAATTGAAGTCGTGGACGAGATAAAGGTTTTGTAAGAGCATCGACAAGTTGATTAGCAATAGAAACATGAGATACCCGAAGAAATCCAGACTGTACCAATTTCCTAATAAAGCGATAGTAAAGCACAACGTACTTCATTCGAGAATGAAATACTCGATTAGTAGCAAGATAAGTAGTGCCCATGTTGTCACAATAAATAACCGGCTGTTATGAGGATTGAATACCAAGATCATGCATAAGATAACTAACCCAAAGCAACTCATAACCGACTTCAGCTACAGCGCGATATTCTGCCTCTATCGGCGAATGAGCTATGGTTTTCTGTTTCTTGGAGGACCATACAATTGAATGTGATCCTAAGTAGACAATGTTAGCACCTGTGGAAGTGTAATCATGTTTATTTCCAGCCCAATCAGCATCAGAATAGGCATGAAGACGTGGTTGATTCTTGCTTGAAAGGAAGAATAACGCAACACCCACTTCGTTGCCTGCTAGTTAATGTCAGCGGACTTATGCTGCAAACGCAACATCAATTCAGGTGAGTTGAAGATACTGAACAGAGCAACAAGTCCTCAATATTTGTACCATCATCAAGAGTTGTACCCTTCTTGAGGGTTAAGACTGAGTTCGACACCACTGGAATAGTTACATGATCAACGTCATGCATATTAAGCTTTGCTAGAAGATGCGTAATGTATTTTTGCTGAGTAAGAAAGAGACCCTCCGAAGAACGAGTTGTTTCGATCCCAAGAAAATAACTTAAGTCATTTAAATCCTCGAGTGCATATTGATTACCTATCACTACAATGAACCTTTGAACTTTGGTCGAGTCACTTCCTGTAGTAATTATTTCATCACATAAACCAATATGTAGATCCAGACCCCATCAAAGTTGAGAATAAAGAGTGAAGCATCATACTTAGCATTGAGAAAACCAGAGTTGATGAGGAAGTTACGAAGTTCCATATACCATGCCCGAAGGGCTTGCTTTAACTCGTAAATAACTTTGTGGAATTTACAGACATAATCGGGTTTGTCTTGATGAACAAAGCCAGATGGTTGCATCATATAAAATTCGTCTTCAAGCTTCCCTTGAAGGAAAGCATGACTAACGTCTAACTGTATAAGAACCCAACCATTAGCAACAACCTTACCGAATACAAGCCGAATGGTACCAGGTTTAATCACCAGACTGAGAATTTCCCGATAATCAATTTCGGATCGCTGATGAAAATCCGTAGCAACTAAGCATGCTTTGAACCTATCAATGACACCATTGGCCTTGCGTTTGATTCGAAATACCCAATGAAAATAAACAGGATTGTAAGACGGGTGAGGAGGAACCAAGGACCAAGTGAAGTGTCGGATTTGAGCATCAAACTCATCATTCGTTGCTACTCTCCACCGAGCGTCTTTTAGAGCCATAACAATCGATTTAGGTTCTTATTAGAACTTAGAAACCTAAATGTGAAGAGAAAATTTACGATTTGGCTTAGTAATATTGTTCTTAGGACGAGTTACTATTGGATGTAGATTCTGCTTTACGGTAGTCGACGACGTCGTAAGTGCAGGCTCTACAGAGGAGGAAGGTGGAGATGAATATGAGCTTGGGCCAGCATCATGAGTTTCTAAAGAGGGGACATGCAACCCATTTACCGAATTAGAAGGTCTAGCTACAAAATTTTTACGCTGACTTTTTGGAGCATAATCGACGGATAGCAAGACAACGTCTTGCGATAATGGCTGTGATGGAAAAATTCCTCGGAGAAACATCCAGGTGAAGAAGTTGGACTCAACAGCACAACTGGAGGAGGAGACGGTGGAAGAGACTAACGTGCAAGAGATTCATGTGCTGGACACAAATTTTGGCTTGAAGTAAAAATATCAGAAGAAAATGGATGAAAAACAAGATTCTGAAACGAGAAGTGTGTTTCAAAGAATTGAACATGACGAGAAACATAAACTCGTCGAGATGAAGGCTCTAGACATAGTAAAGCACTTTGAATAAGTAAATAACAAAAAAACACAAGGAAGTGAACAAGAATCAAGTTTGTGTTTTTTATTAGGCCGAAGCCAAGGGTTACAAAGACAACCGAATACCTTAGAGTAATTAAGAAACTCGCCAAAGAGCTTCAGGAAGAGAGAGGAATGGTTCAAGGTGGGAGTGAGAAGTTTATTGATTAATTACACATTGACGTTGAAAGCATACGTCCAATAAGCTTGGGGCATCGAGGAATGAGAGAAGAAAGCAAGACCTGTTTCAAAAATATGTCGATGGCATCATTTTGAGAAGCCATTGTGCTCAGGAGTTTGTGATGGTGTAGTAAGATGAGATATGCTATTAGTAGAAAGAAAATCAGCCATAACAATATACTCACCACCATTGTTCGTGTAAAATATGATAATCTTAGTATTGAAACGTGTCTCAACCAAGCTTTGAAATGAATAAAGACGTCACGAACGTCAGATTTATGTCTCACCAGATATAACCAAAAATAATGAGTAAAATGATCAACTAAAATAAGATAGTAGTTGAACCCATGAATAGAAATAATCAAAGATTTTGACACATCACTAAAGGGAATTAGAAGAGGAGAAGTCAATTTTATGGTAGATAAAGAAAATGACAGCTTATGACTTTTGTTTATAGAACCAAAATTATAAGGAAATAATGTTATTGGAAAGAGGAAGAGAAAAAGTAGAAGCCACATTATTCAAAATCGGAAGAGAACGGTGTCCAAGCCGACTATGCCAAGTAGACATATACGTTTTTATTGATGAAAACAAATAGAATCGGTGATCATTACACAGAGGCCATTCATAGCTTCCACTCTTCGTCTTTTCTTTGACTAGTTACTCCCCCGTGACTGGATCATTCACTTGAAATTGACAAGGGCATAATTCAATAGAAACATCATTATCGACGCATAATTTGTTGACAAATATGAGATTCTTAGCTATTTGAGGAACTCATAAAACATTATCAAGAGATATAGAATGAATTGACACTGGTAAAATGTAGAACCGGTGTGCGTAATTGGAAGGTTGGAGCCATCAACCACTAAGACTTCATGCTGAAGCGTCAGCAGTTTGGAATTATTTGACAGACTTCCCACCGTTTGATCGAGCTGACGTTTTGACACAAGCTAGCCACATGAGTTAGCTTTAATGTGGAGGTGGTTGCACGGAAATCCAACGGTTCGATCAAACGTTATGGCCATTTTAGTAAACATTTATCAAGATGGCAACGAAAAGACGAATGCGCAGAAATGAGTAATTGGGTAGATAGACAAGGATTGATCGATCCCTGCACAGGGATCGACCAATCCTTGTCACGACGCAGACCATAAATGTAGAATCAAACCGAGATTTTGAGAACCAATTACATGTTTAATACCAGGACTCGTGTTTTACTTTGGATTATGTTATTTTTCTGAGTTTTTGAACAAGAGGGAACCTTTGTAACCTAAGGAGAAGATCCACTTCTGTACTTCGAATCGGAGAAGAATTTTAAACCCTTACTTTGTCTTTTATTCAATAACAAGCATGTCTCTCTTTGATTTGTTTTGTGATTGTTTAATTGGCATGTGTGAGTAGTTTTATAGTTGGATTTAGGGTTTTCCATAAGAGATTTCTTGAATCAGTGATTTTTAGGTTGTTAGATCTGGGAATTATCAATTGATCTTTGCTTATCTTTGTGTTTATTACTTGAATTTTCTTGATCACCTAGTTCATTTACTTAGGATATTTCATGCATCGAAAGTGTTGGATGAAATTCCTGAAAGAAAGATAAGTGAGCAAATTGTCTTAGACCAACAGAAGTTGATGTGTAAGCAATTTTTGAACAAAACAGTCCCGTTTAGAATGCATTTTTAGGACTCGTAAACATAGGTAGTTGGCGGTACAGAAGTAGGTTGACTATAATTTTGTGAATTGAGTTCAAGAAGTAGCCCGCGTTTGATCTGTTATTTTTTCTTGCAACCTTTGCTCTCTGTGGATTCGATTCCGAACTACTACAACGCATGCATCTTTATGCTTACAGTGTTTTCTTGGGTGAAAACCTGAGCTATCAAGTTTTCTGGCGCCGTTGTCTGGGACCATTTGGCCATCTTAGAGCTTTGGATCATTGTGCGTCTAGGGCATTTTAAAAAAAAAGTTACTAATTTATTCTTTAGTTTTATTTCTTTGCAGGTTTGATGGTCATGGATTACAATGATTTGTCATAGGAGGAAGATAGTTTTGATGATGAGCCCTACTAGAGCCACCATTCGATGAAAGTGTGCTTACACCAGAACAAAAAGTGATGTTGGATGATGAAAGCATGGAAAATACAATGATGAAGAGGAGTACCTTAGCAGCTATGATTCGATTGAACCTTCTCACACATCGGGCAATACTTGAAGGCAGAGAGCTCACAAACATGAAAATACATATGGCTCATGCACTTAAAGAGGTAATATATTGGGTTCCACCATGTCAACTCAAAGGTACAAGCTACTCAACTTTTGAAACTCATTTTTATGAAGATAGTCACATGTCTTGCATTAAAGATGTAGCTTGCAATTTGGATACTCCATTGCTCATTGATGAATGCTATTATTTGATATATGAATCTGAAAGGATGGATGACTCAAGAGTAGAAAAGCTTACTAGAGATTACCATGAGATATGTCTTGACATTCATTATTTGTGTTCATTGAATGATCATGATCCTGAGTTTAACTCTTCTATGCATGAAACATCTAGATCTCTTCTTAAAAATCTTACCTTGGGGATATGCTTGATGTAGATAAGATCTTGAAAGAGATAGAGGATTCTAAGGTTGAGATGGACTCAAGAGATGAGAATATTATGCTTTACACGATTGATGGAGATGAAGTTGACTATTTTGTTCTAAATTCGTTTGAACATGTAGTTGACTTTGTCTTCCCACTTAATGCATTTCATCCCCATGAGCATCCAATAATCAAAGAATATTTAAAGTTATATGCTACACTGGTAGTGACTTTCTTTGATGAGAAACGTGTCTTGTTGCCTTGGAAAATCATGTATTCTTTTGCACATGTTTTTCTACTGATAGGAGAAGGACTAAAGGTACGTTGGCTCAACCTTTTGATTCTTATGATTAACAACAACAACCTAAGTCAGGCTCGTGACTATAAACAAGCGCTGAGTGGGAGGCAACCCACAAGTTACTTTTCTTTCTTTTAGTTATATTTTTTTGTGTTTTTTCACTTTTGGTTTTGGTTTTTGTGTGGACTTGGACTCTTGGATGCAGCAAAGGAACGCGCGAATTTTCTAGCCAGAAGGACAAGGATCGACCGATCCTTGCCTAGGGATCAATCGATCCTTGCCATGAAAAGGATATGATTTCAAGCTGAATTCAGAGTCTACAATCCCACTCGTTAGTTTTTCTTTTCTTTTCTTTTCTTTTTCTTATGGATTTTTATCTATCTATTTGCTACTTATCCATTTTCTAGAATTGATTCACACCGAGACGATGTGAGATAAGTCTGGGGGAGACTACTTATGCTTTTTCCTTTCTTTTTGTGTGTTTTTGAGTAAGTTTTATGTTTTATTGAGTTAGTTTTGTTGGATTATAGCACTTTATGATGATTTTAGACTATTTTCTTTGTGCGTTGTGCTTTATTTTTATTCATATTGACCATTTTACTTGAGCTTTTAGCGAATGCAAACCGAAAAACCTCATAACCATACTACCCGCTAGAAAGCTTTGGAGCTCAAGTTCTTGTCTGAATTGTTTTAACTCTATTTATTGAAACTACTAATGAATTTAATTGCTTTGAATCGAGGAATTGAAATCAGGAATTCAGAACAAATCATTCAGGATTACATTCCCATTTTTCTACCACTCTTTTTCGGTAATCCTGAGTGACCAGACTCATTTTTAGTCTGGCACCAGACCATCAGCCTATCTCATTTGATTCTCCATGCATTTCTTTTTATCTTATGTGCACACATGTGCAAAAAAAAAAATGGAGAGAATATGGTAGACATGGTCCCTCTAATTATTTAGGTAGGAATGAACTTTTTAGGTGGCTTTGATACGGTCCTGAGTGTCTATTAGACGGTGTTGGGTGATTAGAACGTGAAGATGGTTATGATTGCAATTCTTCTTGACGTATGGGTGTTATGCTGATTCAAAATGTTTATATAATGCTAATTGTCCCCGGATTTTTGTGTATATGCAAAGAAAAAAAATAAAAAAGAGAAAAAAGGAAAACAAAAAAGGAAAACAAAAACGAAAAAAATTCAATGTTTTATTTCATATCCGGGAAAGAAAATAAGTTTTTACGTATTATCTTGTTGTTTATTATGTCATGGAGATTGCACATGTCTGAATTGATTTACGAATTTGTGGTTTGTGTTTGGGTAGTTAGGGGCCATGGTTATGAATATGCTCTATATCCTACAATTTTTCATAATGTCTTGCACCCTAACGCAGTTGTGAATCCCAAAACACTTTAGCCTTACCACTAAAAAGTCGTTTCATCACCTAGCCTGTATTTCCTGATGTAGAGTTCTCTGGTGAAAAGTATCACATCTATGTGAATGAATGTAAAGAGTTAATAACATGAATGCGAATCTTGTAGGTTCAAAGTTTAGAGTATGGGTGGACTTGTGAGGCCATGCATGGATTCTTGGGGGGAATGTTCTAAGTGTTTCAGACCTATGTGGTCAGCGAATCTAAGTGCAAAGTAAGGTCTCCTGAAAGTGAAAAGGTCCATTTTTTCAAACTTCTTCTCCATTTGGCTTAATCTTCATTTCCTTTACTTGAGGACAAACAAATATTCAAGTCTGGGGGATTTGATGTATTCGTAGTTTATGAGTTTTTACTTGTGTTTTCTTCGAGTTATATGATATTTTAATATGTATTTGGTTCTTTTTAGAGTCATTTAGTGTTCTTTAGTGTTTTTACAGGTTATAAATCGCTTTGAAGAGAAACAGAAAAATTTGAACCAAAAACGGATATTTTGAATGCAGAATCATGTTGAAGCGTCAGAAGTTTTGCATTATTTGACAGACTTCCCACCGTTGGATGGAGCTGAATTTATGACACAAGATAGCCATATAAGTTAGCTTTAATGTGGATGTGGTGTGCAGAAAATCCAACAGTGCGATCAAACGTTATGGCCATTTTAATGAACACTTGTCATGCTAACAACGAGAAGACGAATGCGCAAAAAAGAGTAACTTGGCAGACAGATAGGGATCGACAAATCCCTGCACAGGGATTGACTGATCCCTGCACAGGGATCGACCAATCCTTGTCACGACGCATACCAGAAATGTAGAATCAAACTGAGATTTCGAGAACCAATTACATGTTTAATACCAAGACTCGTGTTTTACTTTGGATTATGTTATTTTTCTGAGTTTTTTAGCGAGAGGGAACCTTTGTAACCTAAGGAGAAGATCCACTTTTGTACTTCGAATCGGAGAAGAATTCTAAACCCTTACTTTGTCTTTTATTCAATAACAATCATGTATCTCTTTGATTTGTTTGGTGGTTGTTTAATTGGCATGTGTGAGTAGTTTTATAGTTAGATTTAGGGTTTTTCATAAGGGATTTCTTGAATCTGTGATTTTTAGGTTGTTAGATCTGGAAATTATCAATTGAGCTTCGCTTATCTTTTTGTTTATTTATTGAATTGGCTTCATCACCTAGTTCATGAAATTAGGATATTTCATGCACCGAAAGTGTTCGATGAAATTTCTGAAAGAAAGATAAGTGATCAAATTGTCTTAGGCCAACAGAGGTTGATGTGTAAGCAATTTGTGAATAAATCAATTCCGTTTAGAATGCATGTTTAGGACTCAAAACTCAACGGAAGTTAGTGTCTAGGATCTTTAAACATAGGTTGTTAGCGCTACGGAAGTATGTTGACTATAATTTTGTGAATTAAGTTCAAGATGGTTCTTAAAAGTTTCACTGACAACAAACCTGCAATCCTGATGAAATGATTTCTCTGAGAACACTCAATACCCAGCGTTTTTCTCTAATTGATTTACAATCTCCGCGTTTCTTTATTTCTTGATTGCTTGATTTCGAACTTTTGCATCACTCTACAACTCTTCTTTTTCGCTTTAGTTCGCATTTGATCTGATAGCCCTTCGTGGATTCGATCCTGAGCCACTACAACATACACATTTGTACGCTTGCAGTGTTTTCTTGGGTGAAAACCTGAGCTATCAAGAAGCAACGATGATTGAAGAGAAAGGAAGGCGAAAAGAAAAAGAAAAAAGAAATTGCATAGAGATGTTAGGATTAGGAGTGATTTGATACCATACAGATTGAAATAAACATATGTTTCATTAAAGAATATGAACATAGATTACAACCGTATATATACAGCTCTAGGGGATATTAGCAGCTATGATATCATACGGATATGAATAACTATACAAAGATATGAGATACAAAAACAATTAGAAAATGATTCTCGTATATCATTTATACCTTACCCGTGCTTCGAAAAGAACGAGTTGAATAACTTTGAATATTAAAAGAGATTTACAGAAATTATGATCAATGGCTGTTAAACTAAATAGATCCTACGTAAGGTTTTCTAGGTCTGAGAGAGGTAGCAATAGAAGCTTTGCATCCTTCTGACTTTATCAATTTTTCCTCAATCTCAAAAATTATATCGAGATTTTTCAAATACAAAGAATTTAATGGAGTCTACCTTCTACTCTTCATTAGATCATTAATTCACTCTGATAGTATTATAACTCGAGTTGATGCAGATAAAACGAATACATTTACATACTTTTAAGTTTTTTTTTCTTTTTTCTTTTATAGTAAAAATAGCTAAAAGCATGATCAAGATTATGTTTCATGCCTTAATGTATTGGATTTTACGTAGCCTACCGACTCACGACATCGTCGGGTATGATCATCCTCGGGTTTGTCTTATTTTGTCATCCGAATTCCTCGAGCTTATATAAATGAAGTCAAAGAAACAAGGGCTTTGTTTTTGAAGAAGAAAGGGAGAAAAATTGTAACACCCATCTCAACAACCCTCGAGAACGGCGTGTTATTAATCTTAACTTGCCAAACACGCAACTCCAAACTTGAAGGATCAACTCATAAATCTCAAATAATTTCTAACACTGAAAATCTTCAAACAAAACCAAGAACCGTAATAAACCAAGTCTAAAACCGATAAATAAATAAAATGTCTAAAAGGCTAAAATCAAATAAAATCGTTGATCCCAAAACAACATCTGAAACCGCCCAGCTTATCCGACTATTCGTCAATCTCACCTGAAAAGGGAAGAGACAGAGAGGGGTGAGTGATAGGGGAATCACTCAGCGAGGTAGGAATAGCTACACACGCAAGTCCGTAGACCCGGCTCAGCAATACAACCACACTAGACTAGTCCTAGAACATGCAACAAACATGGCACCTAATGCGCCCATACATAGCAATCAATGGTCCTATCCTGCGAATAAAGTGATTGCCCACACCCTCCGAAGAGGCATCCTCAATATAGGATAAGAGCCCATACAAACCATCGTCGTGGACGCTTTATCGATCTTATTGTTGCGAACAACAGATGGACTTGCTGCTCGCACCCTCCACACACATGACCCTGAGATACAGCAGCCCAGCTCTGTACCCCACGCCCAGGTCTCCACATCCATATCCACACATATATATAATTATAAATCACACACTAGAAAACATCATATGAGACAAGCAACAGTGATATCATCTATTATCCTAAGTCAGGTTTAGCAAATAAGAAAGCAAATAGACTCCAAGCAGACTCAAACAATCAAACAAGACATGTTCCGGTGCTAATCCAGCGATAATTGATTGCTAAACCAAGAGCCTACAGGGGTTTACGCGGTAGCTCCTCACCTTAGCAAATCGGGAGAAAAGTGCTGAATCCTGAACGCTTAATGAGACTCTGAATCTGAAATCAAGATGAAAAATCAATCAGAAAAGCCCCAGAACGGAGAAAAATGGATTTAGAACGAAAAAGTGGACCCCACGGATCAAACCGGACCGAATAGATCAATTGGTCAAAGTCAATGGTCAAACTCAACGCTCACGGGTCAATTCAATGGTCAAAACCGTGGTCAACGGCGACTGGGCGGCGGAGATGGCGGCGGCGGCGGACGGCGGCGCGTGGTCTTCATGCACGAATCTTCTGGCAGTACGTGCGGGCGCATCCAGAGTTGGATCAGAGATCGGCCAATTGCTGTGGCTTCGTCTCGGCGATGGCTTTCCCACGATATATTGTGCGTTTCCTTATTCTGCACTGTTTGTGAGATCGAGCCATTTAAAGGTTTCAAGACAAAAATAACAATCCGAAAAAGATATTTTCGACGTACCTTCTTCGGATTCCGATGACTGAGATATGGGAGGACGATTTCAAGTCTTTGTATGTGACAAGCTAGTCGTTTCTCTTAGTTCTCTCGAAATTTCTGCAGAGTTTCGACATTCTAAGCTTTTGATGGGGAAAAATCTACTGGAAACTCTCTTTAAATAAAAAACCTTACCTAGGGTTTCTGGAGAAGTAATTGGGCCTTGCTGGACCTCAGCAACAATCCCATCTTTAGGATCCGGTCCATTACAATTCTCCCCCACTAACGAGGAATTCACCCTTGAATTTTGATCATGACAGGCATGTCTGTTACTCCCAAAAAGTCCAGGGTAATCAGTTCTCATCTTAGCCTCAATCTCCCAGGTCTCCTCCTGGATCCCATCTCTTTCCCAACGAATTTTAACCATTACAGTGTTCTTTCCCTGAAATTTTTTTCTCTTGCCGTTCCAGAACCTCTACTGGTTGACAAGGCGCGGACAAGTTCCTACTGATATCACTTGGTTGCTGCTGTAAGATGAGATCCAGCTCTCTGACAACCTTCCTCAGAACTAACACATGAAACACATCGTGGAAATCTGCCAACTCTGGCGGCAACGGTAAGCGATAAGCCACTGCACACCAATTCTCTCCACAATAGGATACAGACCCATATACCTCGGCTTAAGCTTTTTCAACTTTCCTGTCTCAGACCCTCCTTGGAATGTTCTCTTCTTTAGGTACACTAAGTCCCCTACATCAAATTCCAGATCCTTTCTACGCTTATCTGCATAACTCTTCTGGCGATCGTGGGCTTCCTTCAAGCGATTTCTGAGAACCTCCACCTGCTTTACCGTCTCCTGAATGACTGCTGGTTCTACAACTCGCAGCTCCCCCACTTCTGTCCAGCAAAGAGGTGTGCGACATGACCTACCATAAAGAGCCTCATATGGTTCCATCTCAATGCTCGAATGATAACTATTGTTGTAGGCAAATTTTGCTAGTGGTAGATACTTGCCCCAATTACCTTCCCAGTCTAGTATGCAAGCCCTCAACATATCCTCCAAATTCTGAATAGTCCGCTCTGACTGACCATCTGTCTACAGGTGATAAGCTGTACTCATATGGACCTTAGTCCCCACCGCCTTTTGAAAATCTAGCCAAAATATCGAGGTGAACTTCACATCGCGGTCGGACACAATACTGACAGGAACTCTGTGCAACCTCACAATCACATCCACGTACTTCTACGCCAGCTTATCCGTCCCATCTAACTTTTTAATCGCCATGAAATGAGCAGATTTTGTGAGTCTGTCTATAATCACCCAAATGACATTCTTCCCGCCACTAGCTTTGGCAATCCGGTAACAAAGTCCATAGTCACCATATCCCACTTCTACTCAAGCATTGGCAAACTCTGCAATAACCCACTAGGAATTTGATGTTCTGCCTTTACCAACAGGCATGTCTGACACTAAGAAATCCAAGTAGCCACATCCTTCTTCATACCACCCCAATGATAGTATAGCTTCAGGTCATGGTACATCTTCGTACTCCCGGGATGGATAGAAAATTGCGAGTGGTGAGCCTGCTGTAAGATCTCTCACCGCAATACCTTATCCTCAGGCACACACACTCGATTCTTAAACAAATACGTCCCATTTGCGGCAATATGATATCCTGACACTTCCTTTTCAATCAATTTGCCTAGTGCCTCATCTTTCTCTTGGGCTTGCCGTATTCTCCAGAGCAAATCAGCCTGATTAAGTACATCTAGCCCAATTGTGTCCTCCTCCACAGAAATTGCATATAGACTGAGAGTAGACAACGTCCCAACCAACTCTTAAACCTCCTTGGTGCCTGAAACACCACTCCGACGTCTACTCAAAGCATCAGTCACCTGGTTGGCCTTGTCAGGATGGTAGGTAATCTCCAAATCATAGTCTGCCAATGAATCTAGCCATCTGCGCTGCCTCAAGTTCAGGTCCCTTTGAGTGAAGCTGTACTTCAAACTCTTATGATTTGTGAAGATTTTAACCTTTCCTCCATACAAGTATGCCTTCCAGATCTGTAACACAAAGACCACCAAATCCAACTTTAGATCATGGGTGGGTTAATTAACCTCGCGAGGTCTCAACTGGCGTGATGCATAAGCAATGACATTCTCATCCTGCATTAATACACAACTTAAACCAGACCCACACGCATCACTGTAGACCACATATGGTATTCCAGGCCTGGAAAGTACCAACACCAGCACCTCTGTCAAACGTTTCTTCAACTCAGCGAAACTCTTAGAGCATGCCTCTGTCAACTCAAAATTTTCATCCTTGCAGGTCAATCACGTAATTGGCTTAACGATGCTGGCGAACTCCTTGACAAATTTCCTGTAATAGCCTGCTAACCCTAGGAAACTGCGAACTTCTGTAGGACTCATAAGTATTGGCCAACCTGTGATAGTTGTACTCTTCTATGGATCTACAACAACTCTTGCCTCAGAAAAAATATGCCCCAAGAACCCAAATTGCCTCTGCCAAAAGCTACACTTGCTCAACTTGGCAAATAAGTTTTGCTCCCTCAGCTTCTCCAGCACAATCCTCAGATGCCAAGCATGCTCCTCTCTACTCCGAGAGTAAATGAGGATGTCATCAAATAAAAACAATCACACACTCATCCAAGTGCTCACGAAACACGTCATTCATCAACTTCATTAAATCTGCAGGTGCATTTGTCAACCCAAATGGCATCACTACGAACTCATAATGCCCATGACGTGTCCAGAACACTGTCTTTCGCACATCCTCCTCAGCAATCGCTATCTTGGTATAACCTGATGCCAAATCGATTTTAGAAAACCATGAAGCCCCCTCCAACTGATCCAACAACTCATCTATCCACGGCAGTGGATACTTGTTCTTGATGGTCACTTTATTCCAGCCTCTGTAATCAATACAAAGTTGAAACTGTTGTCCTTCTTCTTCACAAACAAGATTGGTGCTCCCCATGGCGAACTACTTGGACGAATAAAGCCTTTCTCCAACAAATCTTCCAGCTGCTTCTTCAACTCTGCCATCTCTGCAGGTGCCAGGCGGTAAGGTGCTCTCGAAACCGGTGTTGTCCTTGGCTCTAGCTCAATAGTAAGGGCATCTCCCCTCTCAGGCAGAGGGCCCCTCAAAGGCTCAAACACATCCTCAAAATCTGCCACAATTGGTATCTCACTCAGCTTAATCTCTCCATCATCCTTCGCCTTGGAGATCATGGCTAAAAATGCTTCAGCTCTTCTCTCCAACACGCTCTCAGCATGCAGCATGGAGATAATTGGAACACCCAAGTTCGCCAGAAAACCCTGAAAAGTGACCCTTCCTTCTGCTTTGGGTATATACACTCTCGCCTTGTCACAATCCAATAATGTGCGGTGAAGTTTAAGCCAACCCATGCCCAAGATCACATCATAGCGACCTATGTCCAGCTCTGCCAAATTGTCGAAGAAATTTGCGCCTCCAAATTCTATTGTAACATCCGCATGTATGCTCGTAGCTCCCATCTTTTCTCTGTCAACTGTCTCGACCATCTTTGCCTTCGGAACAAACGTACCCTCAAAGGATCAAGCCCTTGCCATCTGAGGACTCACAAAGCTATTAGTAGCTCCGGAATAAAACAAAGTGAAAGTCGCGACACCCCAACCAAGATAGAGCCTAAACAAGTCTAAACTAAGCATGCTCCACACAGATAACAAGTATAAGCCACAAAACAAGAAAACAAAAACTAAGAAAACGTACCGGTTATTGGCTCAGCTCCCTCGTAGTCTCCTACACCAAACACTCGTGGCTGTGCGGCCTGACGCTTGGCTGATGGCGCGGGTAACTGCCTCCTCTGCGGGCACTTCCTCGCAAAATGTCCCTGCTGACCACAATTGAAGCAACCCCTCGGTGTAGCTGCTAGAGTCGTTGGCGCTAGTGCTGGTGCTGCTGGTGCTGCTAGCTGTTTGATAAGTGGTACCTCCAATGGTCTAGATTGGTAGTTCATAGAGATGTGATCTGCCTTCCCACAAGTATGACACCTGACACATTGTCCAAAGTGGTAACGTTGGCAACGAGAAAACCTTGGCGGTCCTGACTGCTCCCCGACATTCTTCTGAGTTTTTGGAGCCTTCACTGCCTTCAGCAGCTGTGACATGATAATCCTCTACTCCTCTACTAAACTGATCTCCTACCCAGCAGCTAACTCCACCAACTCAACCATATTGCGGCAGAACCTCACTCGACAACGGTCGCGGATATCCTCTCGCAAACCCCTAGAGAATCTCCTCATAAGCTCTTCTTCCTCCATGTGTCTCCCTGCAAATCTGCGGAGGCGGCTGAACTCAAGCTCGTACTGCCGGACAGTCAAATCATTATGGCGAAGATCCAAGAAGGCATTTTCCTTCGCATCCATGGCCTCTCGCGGAAAGAACTTGCTGGAGAACTCCCTCCTGAAGTCATCATAGTGCAGCTGGTAACGCCCATTGACCATCTGTACCACTCCATCCCACCAAACCTGAGCATCTCCCTTCAGGTACTGCACAACTAACCCAAGACGGAACTCAGCAGGACATCTCATATTATCTAAGTTACGCTCAAGCTCCCTCCTCCAATCATCAGCCTCAACAATATCTATAGAACCACAAAAAACCTCCTGCCCCATGTCCCTAAGCTGCATCATGAGCTCCATGTAGGTGGATCCACAGTGGTGAGGAACAGGTGGTGGCAGTGGAAAACCTTGATCATACAAATGCGGTGCATCCTGCTACACCCTAGCACCCTGCTCCCAAATTTGTCCCCCAAACCTCTCTCAGAACCTCCTAAGCTCCTCTAACTTAGCACCATGATCATCCACATGCCCACTCGTGGACCAACTTGCAGAACACTCTGTGGAAAAACTGGCGGATCACCCTGTGGAGCAGCGAGGGGGATAACCTGCGTAGCAACTTGTGGAACACCCTGTGGAGCTTGTTGTGCAAATTGACGAGCAAACTCCTCAGCAGCTGCTCGTGCCGCTTCTTGAGCAAAACGTTGAACTACCTCCTGAGCAGCCTCCCTAGTTGCTGCTTGAGCAACCTCTAGCAGCCTCTTAAGCAAGTTGTATGACATTATCAACATCCAACTGCTGGGCAGCAGGCTGAACTACATGAGCCTCGGCTCTCTGAACTCCCTCAGTTTGGCCCTCATCTGTAACAGCTCTGCTTGTGGCCCTACCAGCCTGGGGACGAGTGGGTGCAACTCTTCGTCTTGGCGCCATCTGGAAGAAAAGAACAAGCAAATTAAACTCTACCTGAGGAAAGAAGAAAAAGAAAAAAAATAACAAAAATAGAACAAACGGAACAATCTGGTGTTTTTCTTTTTAAAAATTCCCCGAAGTCCCCAAAGTTTCTGAAAACCGTTGAAAATCCGATTCAGCCACTACTCTGCCTCCTAACTGCCTCCCGGGTAAGAATCGGGACGACAAACCTGCTCTGATACAAAAATGTAACACCCGTCTCAACAACCCTCGAGAACGGCGTGCTATTAACCCTTACTTGCCAAACACGCAACTCCAAAGTTAAAGGATCAACTCATAAATCTCAAATAATTTCTAACACCGAAAATCTCCAAACAAAACCAAGAATCATAATAAACCAAGTCTAAAACCGATAAATAAATAAAATGTCTAAAAGGCTAAAATCAAATAAAATCGTTGATCCCAAAACAACACCAGAAACCGTCCAACTTATCCGATTATTCGTCAGTCTCTCCTAAAATGGGAAGAGAAAGAGAGGGTGAGTGATAGGGGAATCACTCAGCGAGGTAGGGATAGCTGCACACGTAAATCCGTTGACCCGACTCAGCAATACAACCATGCTGGACTAGTCCTAGAACATGCAGCAAACATGACACCTAATTCGCCCATACATATCAATCAATGGTCCTATCCTGCGAATTAAGTGATCGCCCACACCCTCCGAAGAGGCTTTCTCAGCATAGGATAAGTGCCCATACACACCACCGTCGTGGACGCTTTATCGATCTTAGGGCTACGAACAACAGATCGACTTGCTGCTCGAACCCTCCGCACACATGACCCTGGGATACAATAGCTCGGTTCTGTAGCCCACACCCAGGTCTCCACATCCATATCCACATCCATATCCACATATATAATTATAAATCACACACTAGCAAACATCATACGAGACAAGCAACAACGATATCATGTATTATTCTAAGTCAGGTTTAGCAAATAAGAAAACAAATAGACTCCAAGCAGACTCAAACAATCAAACAAGACATATTCCGGTGCTAATCCAACGATAATTGATTGCTAAACCAAGAGCCAACAGGGGTTTACGTGGTAGCTCCTCCCCTTAGCAAATCGAAAGTGAAGTGTGGTTTCTGAATCTCGAACGCTTAATCAGACTCTGAATATGAAATTTGGACAAAAAATCAATTAGAAAAGTCCTGGAATGGAGAAAAACGGATTTAGAACGGAAAAATGAGCCCCATGGATCAAACCGAATTGAATCGGTCAATTGGTCAAAGTCAACGGTCAACGGTAGAATTAAACTCTCGCGGGTCAAAGTCAATGGTCAAAACCGTGGTCAACTTTCAAACCCGTCAAACTTCTCAACTCTGGTCAACTCAGCTCGCCACAGTCAGCAACGGGCTGACACGAGGACCAATTCGATTCCGACACGTTAGCAGGAGTCCCCACGTAAGCAGTGACACGTCACCTCTTTGCCAACTGACCCTGTCAACAACGATCTGACACGTGGACCAATCTCGTTCTGACACGTCAGTAAGACTTGCAACACCAAGACTTGCCACGTCAGCAACTCACCGGAATTTTCGCTGGCAGTTACAGCGGCTTCCAAGGGATGGCGATAGGAGCGGCGGAGATGGCGGCTCCGGTGAATTACGGTTGCGGTGGTGGCGGACAGCGATGCGTGATCTTCACGCGCGGAACTTCCGACGGCGCATGCGGGCGCGTCCGGTGTCGAATCGGAGATTGGTCGATGGTTGTGGCTTCGTCTCGGCGAGGACTGCTCCCCAACCTTCTTCTGAGTTTCTGGAGCCTTCACTGCCTTCTGCAGCTGTGACCTGATGATCCTCTGCTCCTCTTCCAAACCAATCTCCTGCCCAGCAGCTAACTCCACCAACTCAACCATACTGCGGCAGATCCTCACTCGAAAACGGTTACGGATATCGTTTCGCAAACACCTAGAGAATCTCCTCATAAGCTTTACTTTGTCCATGTGTCTCCCTGGAAATCTGCAAAGGCGGCTGAACTCAAGCTCGTACTGCCAGACAGTCAAATCATTCTGGCGAAGATCCAAGAAGGCATTTTCCTTCGCACCCATGGCCTCTCGCGGAAAGAACTTGCTGGAGAACTCCCTCTTGAAGTCATCATAGTGCAGCTGGTAACGCCCATTGACCATCCGTACCACTCCATCCCACCAAACCTAAGCATCTACCTTCAGGTACTGCACAGCTAACCCAAGAGGGAACTCAGCAGGACATCTCATATTATCTAAGTTACACTTAGGCTCCCTCCTCCAATCATCAACCTCAACAACATCTATAGAACAATGAAAAACCTCCTGCCCCATGTCCCTAAGCTACCTCATGAGCTCCATGTAGGTGGGTCTACAGCGGTGAGGAACAAGTAGTTGCGGTAGAAGACCCTGATCATACACATGCGGTGCATCCTGCTGCACCCTAGCACCCTACTCTCCCATCTATCCCCCATACCTCTCTTGGAACCTACTAAGCTCCTCTAACTCAGCAGCATGATCATCCACATGCCCTACTCTTGGACCAACTGGCAGAACAGCCTGCGGACAAACTGGCAGAACATCCTGTGGAACAACTGGCGGATCACCCTGCGGAACAGCTGGGGGGATAACTTGCACAGCAATTAGTGGAACACTCTGTCAAGGCTGCTGTGCAAACTGACGAGCAAACTCCTGAGCAGCTGTTCGTGTCGCTTCTTGAGCAACACGCTGAACTGTCTCTTGAGCAGCCTCCCTAGCTGCTTCTTGAGCAGCCTCCGTAACAGCCTCTTGAGCAAGATGTCTAATAGTATCAACATCCAACTGTTGGGCAATAGGCTGAACAATATGACCCTCGGCTCTCTGAACTCCCTTAGTCTGGCCCTCATCTGTAACAGCTCTGCCTGTGGCCCTACCTACCTGGGGACGAGTGGGTGCAACTCTTCGTTTTGGCGCCATCTGAAAGAAAAGAACAAGCAAATTAAACTCTACCTGAGGACAGAAGAAAAAGAAAAAATAACGAAAATAAAACAAACGGAACAATTTGGTGTTTTTATTTTTAAAAATTCCCCCAAGTCCCCAAAGTTTTTGAAAACCGTTGAAAATCCGATTCAGCCACTACTCTGCCTCCTAACTGCCTCCCGGGTCAGAACCGGGATGACAAACCTGCTCTGATACCAAAATATAACACCCGTCTCAACAACCCTCGAGAACGGCGTGCTATGAACCCTTATTTGCCAAACACACAACTCCAGACTTAAAGGATCAACTCATAAATCTCAAATAATTTCTAACACCGAAAATCTCCAAACCAAAACCAAGAACCGGGATAAACCAAGTCTAAAACCGATAAATACATAAAGTTTCAAAAAGGCTAAAATCAAATAAAACCGTTGATCCTAAAACAACACCAGAAACTGTCCAGCTTATCCGATTATTCGTCAGTCTCTCTTGAAAAGGGAAGAAAAAGAGAGGGTGAGTGATAGGGGAATCACTCAGCGAGGTATGGATAGCTGCACACGCAAGTCCGTAGACTCGGCTCAACAATACAACCGCACTAGACTAGTCCTAGAACATGCAACAAACATGGCACCTAATGCGCCCATACATAGCAATCAATAGTCCTATCCTGCGAATTAAGTGATCGCCCACACCCTCCGAAGAGGCTTTCTTAGCATAGGATAAGTGCCCATACACACCGCCGTCATGAACGCTTTATCGATCTTAGGGCTACGAACAACATATCGACTTGCTGCTCACACTCTCCGCACACATGACCTTGGGATACAGCAGCCCAGCTCTGTACCCTATGCCCAACTCTCCACATCCATATCCACATATATAATTATAAATCACACACTAGCACACATCATACAAGACAAGCAACAGTGATATCATCTATTATCCTAAGTCAGGTTTAGCAAATGAGAAAATAAATACACTCCAAGCAGATTCATACAATAAAACAAGACATGTTCCGATGCTCATCAAACGATAATTGATTGCTAAACCAAGAGCCTATAGGGATTTACACGGTAGGTCCTCACCTTAGCAAATCGGAAGAAAAGTGCGGCTTTTGAATCCCGGACGCTTAATTAGACTCTGGATATGAAATCAGGACAAAAAATCAATCAGAAAAGTCCCGGAACGGAGAAAAACAAATTTAGAACGGAAACGTAGGCCCCACGGATCAACCCGGACTGAAACGGTCAATTAGTCAAAGTCAACGGTCAAACTCAACGCTCGCAGGTAAAAGTCAACGGTCAAAGTCGTCAAACTGGTCAACTCTGGTAACCTCAGCCCGACACAGTCAGCAACGGCTAACACGATGACCAATCTGATTTCGATAGGTCAGCAGGACTCGCCATGTGAGCAGTAACATGTCAGCAACGATCTGACACGTGGACCAATCTCGTTCTGACAAGTCAACAAGAATTGCCACGTCACCAAGACTTGCCACGTTAGCAACTCACTAGAATTTTTGTCGGCAGTGACGGCGGCTTCCCGGGGACGGCGACTGGTGCGGAGGAGATTGTGGCTCCGGCGAATGGCAGCGGACGGCGGCGGTGGCAGACGGCGGCGCATGGTCTTCACGCACGGAACTTTCGGCGGCGCGTGCATGCGCGTCCTGCATCGGATCGGAGATCGGTCGATGGATGTGGCTTCGTCTAAGCGAGGACTGCTCCCCGACCTTCTTCTGAGTTTCTAGAGCCTTCACTGCCTTCTCCAGCTGTGACCTGATGATCCTCTGCTCCTCTACTAAATTGATCTCCTGCCCAGCAGCTAACTCCACCAACTCAACCATATTGCGGTAAACCCTCACTCGACAACGGTTACGGAAATCCTCTCGAAAACCCCTAGAGAATCTCCTCACAGGCTCTTCTTAATCCATGTGTCTCCTTGCAAATCTGCGGAGGCGGCTGAACTCAAGCTTGTATTTCCGGATAGTCAAATCATTATGGCGAAGATCCAAGAAGGCATTTTCCTTCGCATCCATAGCCTCTCGCGGAAAGAACTTGCTGGAGAACCCCCTCTTGAAGTCATCATAGTGCAGCTGGTAACGCCCATTGACCATCTGTACCACTCCGTCCCACCAAACCTGAGCATCTCCCTTCAGGTACTGCGCAGCTAACCCAAGACGGAACTAAGCAGGACATCTCCTATTATCTAAGCTACGCTCAAGCTCCCTCCTCCAATCATCAGCCTCAACAGCATCTATAGAACCAAGAAAAACCTCCTGCCCATGTCCCTAAGCTACCTCATGAGCTCCATGCAGGTGGATCCACAGCGGCGAGGAACAGGTGGTGGCGGTGGAAGACCCTGATCATACACATGCAGTGCATCCTGCTGCACCCTAGTACTCTGCTCCCCCATCTGTCCCCCAAACCTCTCTCGGAACTTCCTAAGCTCCTCTAACTCAGCAGCATGATCATCCACATGCCCTACTCCTAGACCAACTGGCAAAACAACCTGCAGAAGAACTGGCGGATCACCCTGCAGAGCAGATGGGGGGACAACCTGCGCAGCAATTGGCGGAACACCCTGTGGAGCCTGCTGTGCAAACTGACGAGCAAACTCGTGAGCAGCTGTTTGTGCTGCTTCCTGAGCAACACGTTGAACTGTCTCTTGAGCAGCCTCCCTAGCTGCTGCTTGAGCAGTCTCCGTAGCAGCCTCTTGAGCAAGCTTTCTAATAGTATCAACATCCAACTGTTGGGCAATAGGCTGAACAACATGACCCTCAACTCTCTAAACTCCCACAGTCTGGCCCTCATCTGTAATAGCTCTGCCTGTGGCCCTACCAGCCTGGGGACGACTGGGTGCAACTCTTCGTCCAGGCACCTTCTGAAAGAAAAGGACAGGCAAATTCAACTCTACCTGAGGACAGAAGAAAAAGAAAAAAAATAACGAAAATAGAACAAACGGAACAATCTGGTGTTTTTATTTTTAAAAATTCCCCCAAGTCCCCAAAGTTTTTGAAAACCCCGATTCAGCCACTACTCTGCCTCCTAACTGCCTCCGGGTCAGAACTGGGACGACAAACCTGCTCTGATACAAAAATGTAACACCCGTCTCAACAACCCTCGAGAACGGCGTGTTATGAACCCTTATTTGCCAAACACGCAACTCCAAAGTTAAAGGATCAACTCATAAATCTCAAATAATTTCTAACACCGAAAATCTCCAAACAAAACCAAGAACTGTAATAAACCAAGTCTAAAACTGATAAATACATAAAATGTCTAAAAGGCTAAAATCAAATATAATCTTTGATCCCAAAACAACACCAGAAACTGTCCAGCTTATCCGATTATTCGTCAGTCTCTCCTGAAAAGGGAAGAGAAAGAGAGGGTGAGTGATAGGGGAATCACTCAGTGAGGTAGGGATAGCTGCACACGCAAGTCCGTAGACTCGGCTCAGCAATACAACCACGGTAGACTAGTCATAGAACATGCAACAAACATGGCACCTAATGCGCCCATACATAGCAATCAATGGTTCTATCCTGCGAATTAAGTGATCGCCCACACCCTCCGAAGAGGCTTTCTCAGCATAGTATTAGTGCCCATACACACCGTTGTCGTGGATGCTTTATTGATCTTAGGGCTAAGAACAACAGATCGACTTTCTGCTCGCACCCTCCGCAAACATGACCCCGTGATACAGCAGCCCGGCTCTGTACCCCACGCCCAGGTCTCCGCATCCATATCCACATATATAATTATAAATCACACACTAGCAAACATCATACGAGACAAGCAACAGTGATATCATCTATTATCCTAAGTCAGGTTTAGCAAATAAGAAAACAAATAGACTTCAAGCAGACGAAAACAATCAAACAAGACATGTATTGGTGCTAATCCAACGATAATTGATTTGTAAACCAAGAGCCTATAGGGGTTTACGTGGTAGCTCCTCATCTTAGCAAATCGGACGAAAAGTGCGGCTTCTTAATCCTGAACGCTTAATCAGACTCTGAATATGAAAATAGGACGAAAAATCAATCAGAAAAGTCCCGGAACGGAGAAAAATGGATTTAGAACGGAAAAGTGGGCCCCCACGGATCAAACCGGACCGAATCGGTCAATTGGTCAAAGTCAACGATCAAATTCAACACTTGTGGGGCAAAGTCAACAGTCAAAACCATGGTCAAAGGTCAAACCCGTCAAACCTGTCAAACTGGTCAACTTTGGTCAACTTAGCCAACCACAATCAGCAACGGGCTGACACGTGGACTAATCTGATTCCGCCACGTATGCAGGACTCGCCACGTCAGCAGTGACATGCCACCTCTGTACCAACTGACCCAATCAGCGACGATCTGACACGTGGACCAATTTCGTTCTAACACGTCAGCAAGATTTGCCACGTGAGCATCACGTCACCAAGACTTGTCACATTAGCAACTCACCAGAATTTTCACCGGCAGTAACGACGGCTTCCCGGCGACGGCGACTGGGGCGGCGACGGACGGCGGCGCGTGGTCTTCACACGCGGAACTTCTGGCGGCGTGTGTGGGTGCGTCCTGCGTCGTATTGGAGATCGGCTGATGGCTGTGGCTTCGTCTCGGCGAGAGTTTTCCAACGGTAAATTGTGCGTTTCCTAATTCCACACGGTTTGTGAGATCAAGCCGTTTAAATGTTTCAAGGCAAAAATAACAATCCGAACATGATTTTCTCGACGTACCGTCGTCAGATTCAGGTTTTGAGATATGGGAGGACGATTTCCGGTCTCTCTATGTGACAAGTTCGTCGGTTCTCTTAGATCTCTCGGAATTTCTGCGGAGTTTCGACGTTCTAAGCTTTTGATGGGGAAAAATCTACTGGAAACTCTCTTTAAATAGAAAATTTTACCAAGGATTTCTGGAGAAATAATTGGGTCTTGCTGGACCTCAGCAACAATCTCATCTTTAGGGCCCGGTCCGTTACAAAAATGCTTTAGATGTCGCAAGAACTTACTAATTGTTCGTGTTATAAAAACTCTACTAAAGCTTCTAAACTTGATCAAAGAATCTAATAATATTAGAACTAAATAATATTTCTAGAGAAAAACTACCAATACTGGACGCAAATGAAAGTAATTACAAAATATCAAACCAAATGTAGTAAAGTTACAGTAAAGTGACTAAGGGAGTATAATAGAAATACACTCTATTTTTACTTTTTTTTTTGTGGTCACAACTTGTAAATTTTATTACATACTTCACCAACCAAAGTAGTTTGAGCTAAAAGCCTAAAATTGCTCACTTAGCTAGAGAAACAGTTAAACAATCAGCTAATCTAGAATCAAACTAAAAAGAGATAGAAACAAAATAGGCTGCAAACAACGAATATCAGCCAATAAACCATAATTCTTCATATTGTCCTCATTCTTCTTGAGCACATAAACCAGAATTTGAGTCTTTGTGCATTTGCAAATTAACAATAAATCTCCGTATTCTCCTCACTCTATATAAACAGCAATTAAGGTTACAAAGTTTCACACACTTCACAAACACTTGTCAGTCTGAAAATGGAGAATTCTTTTCTCAGTTACAAAGTTGTGCTCCTCTTCGCATTTGTTCTATTACTTAACACAGAGGTGATGTTTGTTGCTTCTGCAAGAGCCGAACAGAATGGCAGCAAGGTATGTAACACAATAAGACTTTTCTATATCTTATTTGTGAGAATTTTTCTGATACTTTTGTGTTACGGATTTTTTTAGGTGTATATAATTTACCTTGGTGATAAAGGACAAGACGATCCCATACTTGTCACAGCCTCTCATCATCAAATTCTTGAATGGCTTCTTGGAAGGTACTACAGTAACTGTTCATCAAATTTGTCGCACACCTAGAGATCTTGATAGATTGATTTCTTGTCCAGCAAGAAACGTTTCTTTTTTTTTTTTGCCATATGCTCTGTTTAATTTAGTCCCTCTGTTTTTCCTTGTTTCTCATTTAAATTTGTCATGTACACAGCAAAGAAGAAGCGCATAGCTCATTGATATATAGCTATCGCCATGGATTCTCTGGCTTTGCTGCCCTTCTTACATCGTCAAATGCAAAAAAAATCTTAGGTACTTTAAAAAACTCAAACTCACTTATGCGCAAATTTTTATAGCATTAAATTGAGTTTGGTTTCTAAATACAGAGCATCAAGAAGTAGTCCGTGTCATACGAAGCCGGATTCTGAAATTAAAAACGACTAGAACATGGGATTACCTTGGCCTGTCCTCCGCTTCGGCTCCTTTTTCTTCACCATCAGGTCTTCTTAGTGTCACTAACATAGGTAGTGAAGCAATCATCGGCGTTATGGATACAGGTCTCTCTCTCCCTCTCTCGTTCTCGCTATCTGTATCTCTCCTTGTCTTACATGATATATGTATATGCAGGAATATGGCCAGAGTCAAAGGTATTCGACGATCAAGGCCTTGGACCAATACCTACGCGTTGGAGAGGGAAATGTGAATCCGGAGAACAGTTTGACGAAAAGGTTCAATGTAACAAGAAGCTCATAGGAGCTAAGTACTATCTGAACGGCATACTCGCCGAGGTAGGAGGAAAACTCAACATAACAAAATACGGTGAATTCAAATCCAACAGAGATGCAACCGGTCATGGCACACATACAGCAACCATAGCCGGTGGCTCATTCGTCCCCAACACGAGCTTCTACAGTCTAGCTCGAGGTACTTCTATGTATAAGTTGGGCCCAAATCAAACCAACAGAGACCCCTAGATCTTATTAACCACAAAAGTTAGCATAAACGTGATGCGGGATTCTTTTATAGGTACGGTCCGAGGTGGTGCTCCTCGGGCCCGCATAGCCTCCTATAAGGTGTGTTAGAACAAAATTGGATGCTCCTCGGGCCCGCATAGCCTCCTATAAGGTGTGAACATACTCGCGGCACTATGTCCGCTTCATCCTTATTACGAGATAGAGTTGTAAATATATCTTCGGTTGTATATTTCCTTATTTACGTGTGTCTAGGGTTCTCTTATGCTTGTATATATACTTGGGTCTTTATATCTAATATTAGGTAGCCGTTCTATTCAAGTCTTTACATGGTATCAGAGCCAAACCTAGATCCAAATTGCTTGAAACTTGAACGCGGCTGCAACGTTGATGTCTGACTCAGAAAGCGACGAAAGAACCATGGTGGAGAAGAAGATGGGAGAAACACACATCTCTTCACCGTTTTACTTGCATCCATCAGAAGGTCCTGGCACGTTGATTACAACGGTGCAATTGAAAAGGGACAACTATGAAGATTGGGCAAAGCATGTACGGAATGCCTTGCGAACAAAGAGGAAACTCGGTTTCATTGATGGGACTCTG
>OVAN01001499.1:0-40483 GCA_900406275.1 Anastatica hierochuntica
CGTTCTCTTTTTCACTTTGTATTCGCTTACGTTAATCTATCTTACGAATCCCGTCACTTGTTCATCGTTAATTCATATCACTCGCATTATATTTCGTATTTTGTTGTCTAACTCTCTTACGATTTCTGTTTTATCATCTGCGCAGTTTAACTTTCGTATTTCTTATTCGATAACTAGCTAATTCGCTGTCTCGATCTGTTGATCTTTGGCTAACAGATTCCGTGAACCACATAACATTGACAGTGAGAATTTCGGTTCCCACAGGCACTAATTCCTTATGGATTAATTAGATACAAGAGCATCTCATTCGTCAAGGGTCTTTTTGGACAGCTTCAGAATCTGGTGGTTTCTGGATGTGGCGAAAGTTTCTCAAGCTACGTGATCTAGCCTCTGAGTATGTCCGCATCCGTGTAGGGAATGGCACCAAGGCTTCTTTCTGGTATGATCATTGGCATCCGATAGGAAGGCTTATAGATGTCGCTGGTTTTCGTGGTTTCCGTGGGTTGGGGATTTCTAAATCGGCTATTGTTGTGGAAGCCTCGCACACGGGCTGGAGCTTCTGACGACAAAGAACAAAACCTCTGAAGTTGCTAGTTACAGTGCTACAAGGCATTGTTATTCCTGATCCAAATGCAGGGTCTGATGTGTATGAATGGAGTGTTGGACCAGAAAAGTTTCGGCATGGCTTTTGCTCACACTTGACTTGGCGCCAGCTTCGAGAGGCCAGGCCTCGCTTACAGTGGTCGTCGGCAGTTTGGTTCAAGTTTCATACGCCTAAGCATGCGTTTATTGCTTTGTTAGCTCACAAAGATAGGTTGGCTACTACGGTCCGCATTGCACAGTGGTCGAGAGGAACATTGCAGGTCTGTGTATTATGCTCTGGTCTCTGTGAGGCTATGGACCACCTATTTTTTCTTTGTCCTTAATCGGCGCAGGTATGGCGGGTGCTCTCCTGGGGATTATGGGATGATCATCATTCTTGTTTATGGTCTGACATTGTTTCAAAGTTGATCTTGGCTCCACGATCTTTTCGGTCGGGGTTGTTATTGCGGTTAGCATTTCAGAGCACACTTTATCATCTTTGGGGACTAAGGAACATAGTTCGTCATGGAGCACAGAGACCTCAACATGAGGCTATCATACGACATATTTATAAGAACATTCGAGCTAAACTCTTGGCAATACGTGACATTGGTAATGAGGATCTTCTTATTTTGTGGTTTAGCACGAAATAATGGAGATTGGTTTCTACAATTCATTCTTTGATTAAAACTTTTTTGAACAGTAGTATTCATTGTAAAGTGGTTTTTTGTTGCAATAAAGTTTTACATTTCAAAAAAAAAATTAAAATACATCAAAATACATAACTTTATAAAAATATCCCTATAGTACAAGTGTATATTTCATTGTAGCAGCAAATGGGACGACCTCTTTTGCATCTTATTGGAATTTATTTTGTCTCTTACGGTTACGGATTTTAGCGGCATATTTTTTATAAGGATTATTAACATGGAAGCTATAATGGCGGTCAGATCTTTTCCATGGTCAACAGTCAACACTGTCGAAAATGGAATCTTTCCCTTATTTCATCTTTAAAATACAGATGTTTATTCAGTGGTCTAGTAATATTTGCATGCGAATTTTATTTTCTAAAATCAATATTATATATTGTTTGAGACTCTTGTGAAGAAAACATTTCAACATTTTGAAACTCTAGAAAACTCACACCTCATCCAAAATATTATAACTAATAAAAAATCAAAACAAAAGATGGATCTAGTTAGACTATACCGTATAATTTTCTTATCTCTTTTTAAATTACTTTCTCTAAATCTAATGTTTCATTCATGTCTTCGAAAGCTAAAGATATAAGATAAAAATGGAGAACTCAGTGTTCAGAATCGATTCAATGATTCGTAATCGGTTCGACCTAAGATCGTTTTCAAGTCACAGATCTGAAGGCTGGTTGAAACATGGAGGTTGACTAAAGCTTGATCAACTCAACCGTAAATGTATTCTTAATGGGCGACTTAGATTCAATCTCCATTGATGAAGATGATCTGGACCTATATGGAATCGGAGAAGGAAGCGCTTCATTTTTATCATCGGCGAGACTTTTGAGGAGTTGTCTCTTGGATCACCTTCTCCCATCGGTCCGAATTATCGCCGAAGATAGATACCGATGAATAATTCAAGCTCCGAACAGGCAAAAGCAGATGTTTTTCTCTGTTTCCTGAACCAACTCGATCTACGAAACGATTATCATGATCTTTAGAAAGAACAACCTCGGGGGTTTTCTTGTCGTAGTTGCTCCTCCATGTCTGAAACTCATTGTGGTGGTTGCCGGAAGAATCATCACAAGGGTCAGATTTGCTTTCGTGATCCAAGTTATAAACAGAGGATAGGCACATACGAAAGATGAGTATTGTTAATTATTATGATCAAGTTTGTGATTGTTAGTGCTTGATCCACCATCGCCTCCTCCTCCATCATAGTTTTGGCGACTGAAGAGGCCGTAGGAGACGGTGATCCCGACGAAAACAAGGTGGAGAGGACAGTTTTGCAACTATGTTTGCAGCTGTGGGTGTGAACACTAAGACAACTCAATTTTTCAAGCGAGATTTTGAAGAAAATTGGATCAAAGGAGAGAGTTACTCTTTTTCTCAACCCGGTAAATTTACAATATGAGACTCCTACGTTTTACAACTTGTTTTCCTATTATATATTTTATACTTCATAAATATTGACCTTCCACTACTCCAACATGCCAAAGGAATCAAGACAATGTCGGAAATTTTCTGAGTGGGTAAACCTCTACAATTTCAGGAAAAAAATATTGGAAAGATCAAAGAGTGAATTTTTTTGATGAGCTAGCACCTTCTAAAATTGATAGTTGCAGTTTCAGATGCTTTGATATATCACAAGATCCTCTGAACCACCACTTTCCATGCTCAAATGGGCAGGTAGGTCAAAGACTTGCTCTTCAGATGATCCATTGCTGGTTGTAAATACTAAATAATTAATTGATGTGTCATCTTGTAGTATATCGTCTTCACATTGCATTTTAAATTGAAAATTAGATTTTGAATCTTACCTCTTATATCAAACATGTAGAAAACCAAGGCAAGACAAGGGCTCAAGAAGGTTGATTAAGGTTGGAAAATAATTCAAAACAACCTTCTGGGTAAGGATGAGTAGTTGTACAATTAGAATGCTCAACATTATTTCATGATTAGTAACTTCTTAGTGAAAATATTTGATTTACCTGTGTCAGATGGAATTTTTGTTCGAGTTTACGAAGATAAGATGGATCTCTTGAGAGCCGTAATAGTCGGGCAAATGGAACACAATACCAAGATGATCTCTTCCTTTTTTATTTTCACCTTCCACCTGATATATCATTTGTAAGATTTGTTATATTAACGAATACGAGCTCTTCTGTTGATGCTTTTTGTGAGGTAAAATGAAATTCAATGCTTCGTTATAACTTTAGATTGGTCTTTTTTTAAAAAAAAATTTTAGTTATTGTATTGATCCATAGAGATATTATGGGGTTGACCAATCTGAACTATTATCTTGATGAGTGTCGGTGTCTTACTCCAGACGTTCCAGAGAACAATGATCTTATGGAGAAAATATATACAAATAACATATTAGATGTGCAGAAGTGGATAACAAACAAGTATGTGCTTTTAATACTTTTTTCTTACAGTCTTATTACTTTCTTCCAAGTGCTACTTTCACAATTATTAAGGACATGGAAAATCTTTTGATCGTTAATTATGTAGGCTTACGTATAATTTATCTGCACAATTACATGAGGATTTCTAGACTTTTGACATTGCGCTGCTTTTTGTTTCCTTCAACTCGATTCAAAGCTTACGTATATGTGGGTTGTTAGAAAATTTTCATTTTTTTCGGGATTCTCTGTTTGCCAAAGATGCAGCTGGTCAACGCAAAAATGTTCGATTTTTCTATCTTTTTTTTTTTCAAATTTGTATCCAAATAAGTTGAGATTTGCATAATGAGATATGATTCTGTTACTTTAGGATTTGTAACCATCTTTAGTTTAGGTCTTTTTTCCATATTTTGATTAGTTGAATCCAATATATGTTTAATCTTTGATCTCCTTTTTGGCGTATTTAGTCATCATTAGATGTAGATTTTTTTCACGGAGTACGGTGAAGGAAACATATATAGAATAGAGGAAGTAATTGGCAAAGGCAGCTATGGAGTTTTCAGCTCGGCTTACGATACACACACTGGAGAGGAAGTTTCCATTAAGAAAATCAACGATATTTTCGAGTATGTTTCGGATGCAACTTGTATTCTCTGTTAGATAAATCTTCTTAAGCTTTTACGCCATCCAAACATTGTTGATATCAAATAAACCTTGTTGTCACCGTCGAGAAGAGAGTTTAGAGACACTTACGTGGTTTTCGAGCTAACGAAATCTAATTTGCATCTAGTATTAAGGCGAATGATGATTCGACTATTGAACATTACCAAATTTTCCTCTATCAGCTTCTCTGTGGACTCGATTATATAGACACAAGTCAAGCTAGCGGATTTTCACAGCTAGGTAGATTAATTTGCTTTTTGATGATTCGGATTTTGTTAATTCTTTTTTTTGTTGCCCTTTCAGCTAATGTCTTTCATTGGGATCTAAAACCGAAAAACATATTGGCAAATGCTATTTGTAAATTGAAGATTTGCGATTTTGGATTCACAAGATTCGCCTTCAATGATACACAAACTGCATTATTTAGGAGCGTGAGTAGTAATACAATGCATGCTCTTTAAAGAAGTTTTCTATTTTATATGAAGCCTATTTTTAATCATTTCTTTGTGATTACAAAACTATATCGCTACTCGATGGTACCGAGCTCCAGAACTGTGTGGATCATTTTTCTCAAAGGTGACCATGATTTCGCATTTCTTTATAGGGAATAATAGTCATTAGAGCTTTCTCCTGCAGATTGTATTTTTTTGTAGCATTGAACCGTTTTTTTATGTGTAGTATACACCAGCGATATATATATATATGGAGCATCAGTTGCATTTTTTCAGAGCTCCTAACATGGAAACATTTTTTTCCCAGACAAAAAATGTGGTTCATCAATTGGATCTGATGACTGATATATTAGGAACTCAATCAGCAGAAGAAATTGGAAGGGTTAGTAATGCTTAACGCATCTGCATAGTTTATTTTCTTAGTTAAATTGCTTGCATTGAATGTGACCATTAGTATTGAGATAAAACGTTGGGGTGCTGAGAAGGAGGGAAACTTGCGGAATTTGTTTTCAACATTACAATATGTATGTTGTAAACATTGCCCTTCTTTATTATATGTACTTTTGATGTTATGAATCAACAATTATTTGTGGTCTTGCTGTGAAAATGAGTAGGTTATTTGGCCAGAATGCGGTTGGCAACCTGTTTCATTGACGAATTTGATTACTGGTGCATTCATCAAGAATTATTACAGGAAGACCACTCTTTGTATACATCCTTTAGACTCGTATTTGATTTTCATTATATTTTATTGATTTTAATTGTTTTATCTTACAAAGATTAGTCCTTCGCTAGTCAAACTAGATGTTGGAATGTCTGCTAGATGACAACCATGAGACAAATGAGAACAATTAGCTGAAGTTTTTTCTTCAAGGAATTGCGCATCAAGCGGAGATGTCTATGTTTGACCTTAAGCGTGTCAAAAGCCTTTCCTCAAGTAAGTTATCTCAGAACACTGCTTTCATCTCATATCTCTATAATTCTTTGCTATGACTAGAATTTTCCTATCATTGCCCGACATCAAGTACTTAGTTTATAGTTGCAATTATGATAAGCTTTTTGGCACTGGAATTCATAGTAATAGTAATTAGAATTAGCTTCTAAATATCAAAAAGGAATGTTGAACTTTAGCTCATATTAAGAAAGAAATGTATAGTTACATAAAATATGTGTTTTCACAATGTGGTTTACATAAAGAAACCTAGAAATAAATGTATGAGTATAATTAGAAATCTAAAATTGACTTAGACAAAATCTATATAATTTACAAAACGAATGATTTCCTTGTAGATGAAACAATTTTCGCAAACTTCGTCGAAATCTTCGACGATGCACTCTTCTCCAACTTCAACTTCAGCCAGTAGAAAATCATAGTCACAAAACTGGACACTTAGCTCCAGAACCACATGACGATAATTTTGTTGGCATTGCCTCACTGCACCAATGCCTTGATTCTTCCAAAGTCTTTTAATGTACTTCGAACCTTAACTTTACTCCAATTGATTGATTAGAACCATACCATAAAGGTACATAGCTTTTGTATGTGATTTTTTGTGTGATGCTTATGCTGCTTCGAAAAGCTCGTTCATCCATAAATTAATCTATTTGTAAAAATAGTAATCCATTAAACCACATAAAAATATGGCATGAGTATTGCCATACTTTGCACATTCGTAAATTAACTCAGACTTTTTTGGGATATGATCCCGCAGTGGTAAAAATGTCTCATTGAGATTGAGACAAATCAAAACTTCTGGGAATTTGAGGACTCTTTGCATTGTCTTGCATGTAAAGATGCAAGATCACAAGTAAGAATAAGACTCTCTCCCTACTTACCTAAGTATGACGGCTAACATTTCGTCAGGTAGATCGGTAAGAATCAGTTTCGTGCTCTGCTTTTTCATGATGAAATTTCTGAGTTTGAAAAGAATGATAGATACCAAAGGAAATAGTCTAGCGTTCACCACCTCTTAATTGATGATGATAGTCTCCTACTTTGAAAAGCCACCAAAGGAAACAGTGAAGAAATCATGAGATGCTTGGATTTGTATGGCTCCGCTTCGGGAAAGTTGGTAAACAAAGCAAAGTCATTGATCATATTCGGAGCAAAGGTACAAGAAGCTATCATGTCTGAGGTTAAAGCCACGCCTGAAATAGACAAAGAAGAGGCGAAGGTAAATATCTCGGTCTTCCCGAGTGTTTTTGCGGCTCCAAGAGAAAACTCCTAGGATTCATCCACAAGAAGCTCAAGTTGAGATTTACGGGCTAGTATGCCAAGACGTTATCCGCTAGAGGGAAAGAAATCCTCTTAAAATCCATTGGTCTAGCTCTCCCGATATACGCTATGTCTGTGTTCAAGCTCTCAAAAGACTTATGCCAAAAGTTGAAGAGTGCGACCACGTACTGGTGGAGTTCATGTGAGGAAAAAAGTAAAATATCCTGGGTCTCATGGGATAAGATGTGCCAAAAGAAAGACTCAGGAGGTCTCGATTTCCATGAGCTGGCCAGATTCAATCAGGCTCTTTTGTATAAATAGGCTTGGCGGCTTCTTACTTAAGCAGACTCCCTGGTGGCACGAGTTATCAAGGGAAGATACTATGACAACGGGACTTTCTTGAAATGTTCTATAGGTTGTCGTCCCTCTTATGCGTGGAGAAGTATTCTCCACGGTCGTGAGCTCCTCAAGAAAGGTTTAATTATGTCCATTGGTGATGGAAAGGACACGAGCATATGGCGCGATAATTGGATCCCTGACATTGAGCCAAGAACCCCCTCGAGAAGACAGGATGCAACGATAGAAGCAATCAAGGTTTCAGACCTCCTTCTCCCTTCTTTAAGCACTTGGGATATTCATAAAGTTAACAATATCTTTGTGCAAGAAGATGCTCGCATCATTCTTGGTATTAAAGCTCACCTCAACTGCCGAGATAAGCTAGTATGGTCACGCTCAAAATCCAACCTTTACCAAGTGCAAAGCAGAAACCAATTGCTCACCGAGCTAGCTGAGCTAGAGAACCCCCCTCCGGTTCCTCTCAGCCCATTGGAAATAGGTGTATGGTCAAACATATGAAAGCTCAAAACTCCCCCAAAGACCAAACACTTCATTTGGCGAGCTATGTCCGGTCCTTTGGCGGTTGCGACAAGATTGCAGACAAGAGGAATCAACACTAACCCATTGTATCCTCAATGTAAAACACATCCGGAAACGATTAACCATGTACTCTTCCACTGTCCCAAAGCAAATCAATTTTGGCTTCTAGCACGTATGCCTCATCCAGCGAGAGGTTTTTCTCATACCTCCACACTTCTAAATGTTTTTCATCTTCTGAAATGCAGTAAAAGTTTTAGCGGAAGGGACCTTCATCAACTCTCTTTCCCGTGGATACTATGGTACCTTTGGAAGTCTCGAAACCAATTCATATTTGAGAAAAAGTGCTTCTCACCTCAAGCGATATTAGAGAAAGCAAAGGATGACATTGAAGAGTGGGTTGCGGCTAACTCCCCTTAGACCAACGACACTTCCGAGGAAATAATAAGAACACTCCCGTCTAAATGGCTGAGACCACAACCAGGTTTTGTCAAATGTAACTTTGCAACATCTTGGATTAATGCTAACACTCTCAGCGGAGCCGCTTGGATCATTAAGGATGAGCTAAGTCAAGTTTTGCTCCACGGACGAAGAGCCTTCTCTTCCTCCCCATCGAATCTCGAAGCTAACTTGACCACCTAGATACACGCAGCCCATAGTCTAACCTCTCTCCGTTTCTGAAAGGTGGTATTCGAAACCTCCCAATCCCTAATGTACAAGATCCTTTTGACACCACAAGACTACCAACTACTTAAACATCTCACGTCCCCCATCCTGCTATCCTTCAACTCCTTTGAAGAATGGAGTATGTCTTTAGTGAAGAATGAAGCAAATCTGGTGGCCCAAGTAATAGCCACAAGCGTTACTTCGGATCGAAGATATCAATCCTATGTCTCGAGTGAACTACTCCGTTTGTTTCAACCTCTTATAGACGCCGATAATCAACACCAAGCCATCTCTTCTCGAGCCCACTGTGGCCGCAATGGAAGCTAACCTGGAACCCCTCTCGGTCTAAATGACTAGACTCTCTACTACCTTGCTCATGGAGGATATCTAAGCCTCTTTGCAATGTGTAGTTTTCTATGCTTTTGTTCCTCCCCTGTTTTTTTCTACAACTCTCCTGCCTCTCTGGTTTTCATTTGTTTTGTGTAACAGTGTGAGATCGTTTCTCTAATATATAATAACAAACAACGTTAAAAAAAAAAGAAAAGAATGATAGGTACACTAACTTCATAGTTTACTTATTTATACTAAATCAAATGCTTATTCTTATTCCTCTTAGACAATGAATCTATGTCTATTTTTAGCCATACACTCAAAGAAATCTAAGTTGATGTTGATTAATGTACATAGTAGAAAATAACTAAGTAATTTTGTAATCACGTTAGATTCTTAGAATATGACAAAAAACGTAAAAGTATGCAAGTAATTTCGCATCTACGTTTAATTCTTAGTAAAGATGTAAAAATTTGAACACTCCATATTGGTTTGACTCAAACCAATTAATAATTTTTAAAAAGAACCGTGACTTTTAAACAACTTTGCAGTTCAAGATTTCTCAGTTTCGTTCAGAATCATATGACTAAAATCTCCTCAGCTTTTTGAATTTGTTGCCACATATTAAATTATCCTTAGTTCAGAATTTTATTAGTCTCAGTTCAAGTAATCAAATAACTCTAAATTCAATGGATATATCAAAACTGAGGAGTCATTATTCCCTTAGATATTTACCATGGGAACTAGAAAAAAGTATAAATAACAACTCAGACATTAGTCTTCTTACTCTAATCTCAAATAATAAATTCTCTACATAGACTTTACTCTTGCTATTCAACTTTCAGATTATTTTCGTAAGTTTTCCTCTAGTTTTTGTTTTTAGGAAAATTTTACAACCTTAAGTTCTTACAAGTAATATTTTTTGTTGAACTTAATTAATAGGTTCGATTCGATGGATGAACAAGGAGCTAATATAGTTGTCCTTTTACCAACAAAAGTTGCTTTGATGCATTGATGGTAGGGAAAAGCATGCAACATGTTGCCAGAAACGTCTTGCTTATGTGGGAAGCTCTGAATTTTAAACTCAACGGAACCCTCATGAGTCTTGATCTACTGCTCACCGATGAAAGGTAAGTTAAGTTTTACTTTTTTGACCTAAACTTTTCGATCTATGATTCTATATTGTCTTTTATTTTTAGTCTAACGATTGCATTGTTTTGATTTAAAAAAATTTGCAGGAAACACAAATTCAAGGGTCAATCTATGATCATTGTATACCCAAATTCAATGATTTACTCAAGGAAGAAAACTTATACATCACAAAAAAACTCCAAAGTAGTCCAAAACTACAACCACTACAAACTGACAGAGAATCCATCCACAATACGCTTCATGGATTCGACTAAAATCATTGAAGTTGCTGAAGAGATGTCTTCTATAAAACAAGAAGTTTAGAATCCACACCTACAAAGAATTTCTTAGCTTTGTTGGGTCGAACTTTCTTTTGCTCGGTAATTTCATTACAAATTTTTAACTTATATATTATGCAATATACATATAGGGCATGAAAATTATGCTATTGATGTTGTGATTTAAGCTTATAAACCATGAAGTTGTAACCATTATCTCTTTAACGTGCTAATTTTCAAAGTTACACATGTTTAAAAAAAATTTAGATGCTGCTCAAACTCTCTGTTTAAATGTCATATATGTTTCCTTTTAAAAATATTATTTGACTATTGAGTTGGAGAATCTAAACTTTAACATCTACTTATATGGTTGTTTTTTTAAAACATAGTCTCTGTTTCTGTAAACTATTTTCTTTCTTTTTGTAAATACTTGATGATTTGAATCTTTATGGTATTTTTTGAACTCAGATGTAGTAGGCCAAATATTACATGTCCAAAGTTCTTATTTCGACAAGCCAACTTCAAAGCAAAAAATCATCCTACTTGTCTTGCTCTAAGAGTTAATTTCAGTTTCCATTTTTATATTTAACTTTAATGTTTGCTATCTAAGTGATTTCATTTAACTTATTTTAATGTATTATAAGCAACTCAACGATCCGGATAACTCTATGGGATGGCCAAACATCCGACTTCCATCAACAGTACCATCAAACGGAGAAGAATTCAATATGATAGTATGCATATGCTTAAACCCAAAAATATTTAGGTAATAATATAATTATAAAAAGTATACATTTAACATATTCTCAAGCTTGTACTTACAATCTATATTTACAGAAAAATTATATTTGAATTCATGTGGATCAACAAAAAAATATATCAATCACAATTTCAAAGTTGTAAGACAATTTATGAAAAGATAAACTTTGTAAAATTAATTTTAAAAGTTAAAGAATCTTGATTTCTACATGTTAATAATATTAATTCTTTGTTTTTGGGTGAGAATAATATTAATTCCTTTGTTTGTTGGATTCCCCAAATCATAAAACAATATGGAAAAAGTATTTGCCCCTCCTACTTAGTGAGAAAAAGGAACAAAGTTGTGTGTCTCATAAAGAGAGATAGAAACAAAACTATAAAATCGGAATGACAACTTGTATTGGAGAAATAACTGTTGTCGGCTACGTAAACTATGGATTTCTTCATTCTTTTTATCATTCAAAAATGGGCACATTTCCTCCACTTGAACTGCTCTATTTAATTTGAAATTGTCTTTTCCAATTATCCATCTCTATTTTGTTCCACATTGAGAAACTCGATATGAAACAATGGAAGAAAACATTGATTCTGGAAATCACAATAGGCTTCCTCATAGGCGATTTACAGCGGACCATACCCAACAATGTCTACGCCTAAACATATACCCCAAAGAGAATGTGATAGTTGTTGTTGTCGATGCTAAGGCTGGGACTCCGGATATGCATACATTGCTCATCTCCCAATTTGGCGCACTGTTTAATTTGCTTGTTGCAAGATGCTGCAATTCAGAATAACTCATCCATTGTCTCCTTGCTCGACAATTGATCAAGAAGCAGAAGTACGAGATGTGGATTGTCTTCGAGTCTTATCCAATCCACTTCTCTCTCCATGAGTTTGGTCATATCACATGCCTAAAATATGGGGAGTGCATAAATCTTCTATCAAGTGATGAAATTACCTTAGAATCCGATGGAGTTAGAGAGACATGATGAAAACGAAAGATGTGGCCTCGACTATTTGATGCAGATGAAGAAGTAACAGTAAACAAAGTTCTTGAAATATTGAAGGATCCATATCTTGAATAAGGAAAAAGGTTGCCGCTGGCGCTTATTACTTTGGTAGATGATGTTCTCATATGCAGTCTCAAACATATGAAAATATCTATGTAGAGATGTTAACTAATTTACAATTATTCTTGGATAACCCATAGAGAAGAGAATATTTTCTGATGAAAATTAACGAGTCTATTCCTGGAGATTCAGAAGATCCATGAAGACATGAAAGAATACCTCAGTGCTAATAGTATTGATGATGATAACACAACGTGGAGGAGTTAATCTTCTATACACAACATAATATCTAAACGCCCTCAAGTGTTCGAGATTACCAAATCACCGACTTCATTTGAAACAATATGTTCCAATCATATTATTGAGAAACATAAACCAAAAGGAAGGCCTGTGCAATGGTGCGAAACTCATGATTACACGTTTAGGGGGAAAAAAATACTCGAAGCAGAGATAATAATAGGAGCAAATGTTGGGAAAAACTACCAAGGATCGTCATGACAACTGCAGAATCAAATTTTCCATACGAGATGAAAAGAAGGCGATTCTCGATAAGAATTTGTTATGCTATGACGATAAACAAAAGCCAAGGACAAAATCTAGAAAACGTTGGAATTCATCTACCAAAGCCAGTTTTCAGGCATGGACAACTCTATATCGCTTTATCGAGGGCCACCTCAAAAAAGGGTTGCACATAAGGAATGAAACGACGACCAAAAAAACAACTCTGAAGAATGTTGTCTACATAAAAATCTTTAACAACCTCTAATACAGACAATCATGTATTTTTCAAACATTGCAAGTAACAAGTAATACTTTATGGTTTAAAACTAAAAAAAAAACAATCAGGGGAAGAAGATCACAGAAAATAAGATAACCGCCAAAAAACTTGAAGATGCTAAAGAAACGACATAAAAAGTTTAATTGACAATGCAAAAAAACTGCAAAAAAATTAAACATCTATAATGTTTGTAAAAAAAATTTTGGTGCAGTGTTTTTTTTGATAAATAAATCTTTTAGTATATGAAACGCTACAAAATAAAACAACCAGCAGTGCCGGTATTTAGCTAATTTAAGTAAAACATGATGTGTGTATCTAACTTGATCAAATTTATTAATATTTTCTTATTTGAGAGTAAATAAATTAAAACATGGTAGAAATTATAAACATGTTCTTTTTCTTTCAAATGTCTAAAAACATTTCTCTTCTGCAACTCATATATTAATTAGTCGCCGCCTCGTGATTCAAAGTCTTTAATAATACAATAACAGCTTTCTTTTCTCTCCGCCTCGTGATTCTCTCAAGTCTCCAATTATATTAACAGAGCAACAAGTTCTACTACTACTACGAAGAAGAAGAAGAAGAAGAAAGAGAAGAGAGTAACAATGGAGATCAATAAGGAGAAGAAGAAACTCTCGAGACAATCTTCTTCCTTCAGTCTACGAAGTCCGAGTTTAAACGCTCTTCGCCTCCACCGAATCTTTGACTTGTTCGACAAAAACAGCGACGGGATTTTAACCGTGGAAGAGCTGAGTCAAGCCCTCTCACGACTCGGTCTCGACGCTGATTTCACCGAGCTCAAATCAACAGTAGAATCCTTTATCAAACCGGACAAAACCGGACTCTGCTTTGACGATTTCGCAGCGCTCCACAAGACGCTAGACGAATCTTTCTTCGGAGAAGAAGGAAGCAGCGACTGCGACGGATCTACGGAGTCGGATCTCGAAGAAGCTTTCAAAGTGTTTGACGAAGACGGAGATGGATTTATCTCCGCCGTGGAATTGCAAAAGGTATTGAAGAAGCTTGGACTTCCTGAAGGTGGAGAAATCGAACAAGTGGAGAAGATGATTGTCTCTGTTGATAGCAATCACGATGGTCGCGTTGACTTTTTCGAGTTCAAGAACATGATGCGAACTGTTCTTGTCACTTCCTGTTGAATCTTTCCATATAAAAAATTTCTCAGTTTGATTTCTCGTCTGTCTTAAAGTTTTTCTTTTGAATGCAAAACAAAGTTTCGTTTCTCTGTTTTAACTTCTAGTTTAACAAAAAAAAGAACAGAGTTTCGTATAAGATCTTGCTTGTGGTTAATGTTTGACTACGAAGAAACTGGGATTGATTTAGATTAAATTTTAAGCAAGTGATTTACTCTAAGCAACGTTTACCATAAAACGACGTCGTCACATGGGAGGTTGACTCATTAAGTTTCTGAGCAATTGGACTTGTTGCGGCCAACTAGCCCAATAAAGACAAAATTAAAATATGGTTTGTGAGTTTAGTTTGTGTCGGTTAGTGCAAAAGTTGAAATAACTACAACTGATCCTACACCGGAAACTGTCAAATACTTGATCGACTATATAAGAAGCAAGATCTCGCCAATCGATTGTCAATTGGCTTGTGGTCTAGATGGTTCTTACTTCTTACTATCCCTCTTCAATGTTAAGGATCCATGAACCAGACCAATTGGTTCTTGCCCTTTATAAGCATTTTATTTAAACAATTCAAATAAAAATATAATGCTTATTTTAAACAATTCAAACAAAAATAAAATATTTAAGGTTTAAAATTAATAACACAGATAATTATACTTCATATAACTATATTTTAAGTTAAAATCATCTTTTAAATAATATGTTGGTTAGTGTAAGTAAATTGTAGATTAAAACTTTTTTAAATTAACTTAGATTACCAAAAAATTATAAAGGAACAGTATTTGTGAATTGAGAAAGTTTATTCAAATAAATGATATATATTTCACATCACGTACAAATGAGTGGAGTATATATCAATCATTTAAAAAAATATCTTATGAACTTTAATTACTTTAACATGTTTACTAATTCTTTTATGATGAATCGAGCGTAAAAAATTAAGATGTACAAAAATTCAAATTTATATATTATATAAAGAATATTATGAAAAAAGCATATTAGATTATCACTATTCTAATGTTATATATTATGAAATTTATTTGTATTTTGTAGTTTTATTTTATGATTCTATGTTTTTTCTTTTATTTATTTTTATAGTTATATAGTTACTATTTTAAAATAAGTTAACATGTTTTATTTTTTTATTATTTTATCTTTTTAAGAAGTAAATAATTAATAATTTGAAAGTTATAGTAATTTCTATTTCTACAATAACACATGTCAAGATTTAAATAAAAATTGACACATGTTGACATCCGGTGAGTCATACTTTTACCTACATGTTGTGGTCATGGCGAATACGTTCAGCTTTATGTAATAAGATATATCTTCATAGAGCAATTTTTTTAGTATTTTTTTTAAAAGTTTGTTTTTTTTTTTGCAAACCATATCAATATTTTTCTACCGATTTTTTTTTGTATAAATTACAGTGATGAAATTGTAGCAGACTAGTTAAAGAAAGAGCTAAAGAACATAAAAATACAAACAAAAAATAAACCGTAAAACACAAAAGCATGAAGGAATTCTGAGTGACTCGAAAAAGCATGAATCATAATCTTCGGACGCGTTTCAGGCAATGATTTCTAGTATCCTGACGACACCCAAAAGCACAAATATAACATGATTGATGACATCCATTCTAAGCACGAATCCAACAAAGATTGAGGATGCTCTATGGGACGAACCTAGGGAGATTCTAAAACTATGAAGCACACAATCTCAAAAAGCGACATGGTTCAAGGCCCTTCTATGAACTCACTGAACAAGATCGTATGACTCCAGGTTTGGAATTGGGCACCGAGATATGAGTCAAGAATCGCGCCAAAGTCGAGTATGACGAATCATTGGAGGACAGATGAAGTAGGACAAAGCAAAAACAAAAGAAATGGACAAGGGAGTGGTCGCTGATGGCAAGGAGCGGCCGCCGACCACCAGAAACGAGAGAAAAGGTGGAGGCGGCTAGGGCAAACTCGTCTGGATGGGAGAGAATTTTGGGTTGCTATTACCGCCCTTGAGAAAATTATTGTTTTCTAAAAATTAAAATTGAGAATCATGGGTTTGTATAGCTTGAATTTTGAAATTATTTTGATACTTAATTTTTTTTAATCTAGTTAGGAGTTATGAATAAGGACAAATTTGGTGAAAAATAAAAAGTTGATATTTAAGTTTTAAGTGTGCCAAAACATTAATAAAATATTGTGGTTTTACAAAATTACTCTTTCATTATGAACACAAAAAAAGATGGAGGTATATGATGCAATTTGATTTTTGGATGAAATGCTAAATTAGTTATTGATTTTTTTTTTGTTTATCTAATGTAATTATCTTTATGGATAATATTGGGATATATATGTTTAATATATGTTGATAAAGTCAATATGTTAGATAAGGTTTAATTTCCTATTTTCTCTAAAGCTAGGATTTATCAATTGGTCAAGAGTCGGTCTAAAGTTCTTGTATAAATACACATTGAGTTTATTGAATAAAGCAAGTTCTTGTATCAGAGCCAGAATTTGCAAATTTTCACCTAAAATTTATTGTGTTTTGTCGAGATTAATACTCGTGTAGGTATTGATCAACTTCTGAAGCTAAAAGTTTAGCTTTTGTTCCTCTATTTTCAAAACAAAAACAGAGTCGTGGAGTTTTAATCATGACAGGAGGTGAATCAACCTTGTCATCATCGTCAACTAAAGGTAAAGTAATGGAAGCTCAATCTGTGTCTCTCTATACTCTCTATACTTCGGATAATCCATGAGCAATAATTTTTCCAATGTAATTAAATGGTGATAATTATAATGAGTGGGCATCGGAGATGGTGAACTCCCTTCAAGCCAAAAGAAAAACAGTCTTCATTAACGGATCACTCAAGAAACCAGCAAAAGGTGATCCTCAATTAGATAATTGGCTTACGGTCAATTCTAAGATTGTTGGTTGGTTGAGAGCATCCAACGAACCGGAGGTAAGGTTAATGGTCACGTATATTACTGATGCTCATCAGCTATGGAACGAGCTAAAAGAGAGGTTCTCGGTTGGAAACACAGTTCGATTGCATCAAATAAAGTCTTAATTGGCTTCGTGCAAATAGAATGGACAGTAGGTCATTGAGTATTATGGACGGCTATGAACCTTGTGGGAGGAGTTACAAGTGTATCAACCAATGATTCAGTGCTCGTGTGGAGCAGCTAAAGAATTCATGAAACAGAAAGAAGAGGATAAAATTCACCAATTCGTACTTGGTCTTGATGATGTGAGCTTTGATGTTCTTTGCACTAATATTATCGCAATTGTTCCTCTGCCCAGATTGGTGAGATATACTCCAAGATCATTCGAGAAGAGCAAAGGCTAAATTCTTCTCGTGCAAGTCAACAACAACATGAAGCTGTTGGGTTGGTGACACGGCAACAAGACATGCTCGTGACGAAATCAGAACAGCAAAATAACACGCAAGGAAGATCTGACTCACTTCTGCCTCTTGGGGTACGTACGCTTCTCTGTTCACGTTGTGGACGAGCATGTCACAAAAAAGACAAATGGTGGCAAATCATCAGGTACCCCGACTGGTGGAGCGAGCGTGGTCAAGGTCGAGGCAGAGGGTGTGGAGGAAGAGGCAATATGAACGCTGGAGCTGGTCGAGGCAGGGGACAATTCACAACAGCTCATGCCACTAGTTTGAATCCTTCTTCTTCCATTTCAGAATTTTCAGCGGAATAATGGAAAGTTCTTTAGCGATTGGTTCAAGGGAAAACAGCTAACCCCGACAAGCTTTCTGGTAAGAGTGTCTTAGGAGACATAATACTAGACTTCAGCGCTTCTCATCATATGACAGGGAGTGCCTCGCTAATTAAAAACTTAGTGAACACTCCTCCGTGTGTTGTCGGGTTTGCTGATGGTGGTCGTGCATTATCTCTTAGTAAAGGAGATTTATGTATCTCCGAAAATATTACGTTATCGGGGGTGTTGCTTGCTCCAAACTTGAATTGCACCTTAGTTTCTATTGCAAATTTACTTAAAGAGATCAATGGTATAACTATGTTTACTGATACATTGTGCGTGTTACAGGACCGTTCTACGAGGATTTTGATTAGGGGCGATGAAGAATGTGATGGGTTCTTTTACTTCTCAGATGTTAAAGCAACAAGGTTACATCGAGCATATGGAAATTCTGATATGACTTTATTGCACCAACGGCTTGGACATCTGACTTCTTATGTCCTTTCTTCTTTAAATTTGTTTAGTGATAACTCTAGTGACGTGTGTTTTAAGGCAAAACAGACTAGAGAGGTGTTTCCCGATAGCTTTAATAAAACTACGAAATGTTTTTATTTTATACATTGTAATGTCTGGGGTCCATCTCGTATACCGTCATCGTTAGGAGCATTTTATTTTCTTACCATAGTGGATGATTTATCTCGGGAGTGTGGGCATATTTGCTTCTTGAGAAATCTGAAGTGAGCAACATTCTGCAAGAAATCTGAAGTGAGCAACATTCTGCCCACTTGTCGTTTGGCAGGTTTCCGTCAGCGATGTATTCTTTGATTTCAGTGCCCAGTTATTTTTGCCAAGCTAGGTATCTGGGTCATAGGTCGGTGTTGGTGGGGTTTATGGCAAGTCGAAGTTATCGTCATGGTCAACCCTGTCACTGCAGATTTCACGAATACATTTTGGGAGGTTGAGACTTGGTTGCTCGATGCATTTGATTGGGATGGTTCTTCTAACAGTTGGGTCCGATGTTAAAGCCAAGGTGTTCTCGTTGCGGGGTATCTTGTTGAAGGTGAATGACTCGAATTGTTTGGTGAGCTCTCTGACTATGTTAAGACAGGCATCCATGCATTCGTTTTCACGTCAAATTCCCTGTTGTGTTGGATGGATACTAGATGAGAGTCACAGAAGGCGTCTAAGTGCTTTTCTCTGATTTCCTAAGCCAAACGCATTCCTGTGATGAGTGCTTCGTATTTTGCTTCGTTGTTAGAGGCACAGAAGGCGAGACGAAAGGATTATTCGATGATTTCGTGCATCGGTGATTCTATCTTGATGCTTACACTAGATCCATGTTGGCTTGCGGAGCCGTTAGCGAACAATGTCCATGTGCGTCAGTCGGGGTCGGAGTGGGCGACTTATGAGGAAAGTTTGATCAAGAATTCCGCCAACGCTTGAGACTTTGCGCTTGTGCGGATACGATATTCGATGTCATATTCGCTTAGTTCGACCGCCTATTTGGCGATCCTATCAGATTGAGTGGGGTTGTGCAGAATTGTTTGGAGCGGTCAGTTTGTCATAATGGCGATTGAGTGGGACTGGAAATAAAGGAGCAGTTTCCTTGCCGAGGTGACTACGGCTAGTACCAGTTTTTCCAAGGTAGGGTAACGTGCTTCCACACCATCGAGTGCTTTGCTGATATAGGAAATCGGCTTTTGTTCAACTCGGTGTGTACGAACCAAGATACTGCTGATGGCTGAGGTGGAAATCGTAATGTAAAGGTAGAGAGTTTCTTGTTCGAAGGGCTTGGCAGGTATTGGCACGGTGGTTAAGTATGCCTTTAACTGCTTAAACGCTTCTTCACACTTGTCGTCTTATTTGAAACGCTTGTTGCCTCCTAGGAGCTGGTAAAACGGGAGAAACTTTTCAATTGATCTAGAAATAAAGCAATATAGGGCGGCGATGCGTTCTGTGAGGTGATGTACTTCTCGTATGTTTCGAGGTGATTATAGCTCAGAGGTGATCCGGCTGGTGTGCGGCACGTTTGTGATTTTCTGAGGACTCGGTCGATTTCCGGCGCCACGCTCACGGTTTGATGGACTCGAGAGTTCATGTCTTGCAGGTGCTGTTTCAAGATTTTGAGCTCTTTGTCCTTATCGAGGTGGTTTACTACGAGGTAATTGGGAGTATGCTCGGGAAACGGCTCTAGAGTAGTGTTATGGTTGTCGGACCTATTAGACAGGGGTCCAGGCGCGTGCCGTGTTGTCTCCGGGTGACTTGTCAGGGCGGGTGGCGGCGCTGACGTCTATTCAAAGAGATTGCGCTGCATGCTTGACATGGATCCCCTTGAAGTGTCCCTTGGAGTCACGGGACGTCGTTAATTGGGGGCAGTTCGGTAGAAGTTAGGGGACGAGATAAGAGCTTCAAATCGTGCATTGGTGGTTTTTGCCAGCGCGTCTACCTTAATGATCAGTTCAGAGAGAAAGGTTGTGACGTCGACGAATGGAGGAGGTGTTGTTCCGATGACGGGCCCTGCTGGGAGTCGGTTTCTCCCTTTTTTTGTTACTCTTGATTCTGGTGTCCAATGTTGGGGCATTGGTGAGGACTGTGCCCCGAAGAACATGTGGAAAGTAGTGGGAGACGCTCCTTTGGAAGCTACTTGGGACGCATTCGTTGCTTCATCAACGGCGGGTGATGGTGCAAGTGGTTTCCTGGTGTCGAGGATAGGCATTTTCGCGACGGTGGCGTTTACGACCTTTGTTTTTTGGTCAGTAGCTTGTGGTGTAGGTTTTGGGCCTTTCAACAGCTTAGGGATGTGTAGTGGAGCAGCGGTAGGCTTGTCAGACATTGTCAAAGTGTTTTGTGCATCGAGGGAATTCTCCTAAGGTTTCCCACAGACAACACCAAATGTTCGAGGTGGGAAATCTACGAGGTGTCAAGTCGAATGACGAGATGACGCATGGAGCGAAGAATCTCGATAAAAGAAAGAAAACTTGACAATGTGTTTTTGTAGTTCTTTGTTTCAAGACGAGAACGTTTGTAAGCACGTACCAGAGCTTTCGGGGCGAATACAAGAAGTAGATACTCTGACTTCTCTTTAAAACTTTATCTCTCAAGAATTCAATGTGTCTAACAACTAAGTGTTCTTCCCTATTTATAGTGCAACTTCCCTTCTAGACTCTTCTACGTCGACATCATTTTCGATCCTCGGGGTACACACTTCCGCGTAGCTCGGGACGCCGAGATTCTCGCTGCACGATCATACTATTCATCTGTATTGCTGGCTGTTTGGCGGCCCATGCCTTTTGTCGAGATGCTCGGTGGATCTTCAGGCTTTAATCGACGCATGTCAGGGCGTGACCTCATCAACCCGTACGTTTGGTTCGCACGCTCCTTCTTTCTTGTGAAGTACCCCCCATAACTCATTAAATACGGCCTCGTATGGTGACATCACTCTTGTCGGTAGCCTTCCTTGGACATGAGTCATCATCATAGGCCTCGAAACCAGATCGAGTCCATCTCGATTTTTTACGCGGACCTTTCTTTCATAATTTTGACCCAAGCCTTTCAAAGTGGGCCTAAATTTTTGGAGAGATGCAGGCCCACCTCCAACAATTATGGTAGTAATCATTTTAATGATAGAAGGAAGTTTGAAATCTATGATTTTATCATCAACTCTTGGAAGTTTCTTAATGAAGAAGCCGTCTCATATGATTGTCTCGATTTGCAATGTTGCGTGTCTTGTAAAGGAAATACTTACCGGCTTTGTAAACAATAACAAAACTTTGAAAAAACATTAATTTTGCAAAATCCGGGTTTTCATTTCATAGTTTCTTACAAGAGCCATTGGCACCTCTAATCTTATATATACAGACAAATTTAGGTTAAGCCAAAGTTTCCTTTCTTCAGATGATGCCACATGCTTTTGTGCACACTTCAATGGTTCAAATCCGTTGCTCATTGGTACTACCATTGTCGTACACAGCTCATTCATTTTATGTGAAGCCTTCCTCTGTTTTGTCATGTTGTAAAAGTCTTGACTTGTGGCTTGAACGACATTGTTTTATTTCTTTTCCTCTCATTAATTTGAACGATATTGTTTTGTCTCTGAAGGACATTTTCGTTGCTTGAGCCACAAGTCTTTTCTTTAGCTTGTTTGATACCTTCAACACCCCCTTGCAAACTCGAGGTGGGTGGATAATCCATACCGAGTTTGAATCTCAAAGAGAAGAAGCTACCATGAGGTAAGGACTTGGTGAACACATCCACTATTTGTAGTGATGCTGGTATATGTTTGATGACCAGAGTTCCTAAAGCCACTTTTCCTTCCATAATGAAATTGAGTGGCAAAGTGCTTGCTCTTCTTGTGTAAAACATGATTTTCAGTGAGATACACTGCAGAGAGATTGTTGCAGTATAATTCAGCAAGACCATTTCGTGTGTGACCCATAACACTTAGCAGAGATGATATGCAAGATAGTTCTGCTGCAATATCTGAAATTGCTCTGTACTCTGCACACTGTTGAAGATCTTGAGACTGTATCTTGCCTCTTTGGTGACCATGAGATGAGGTTAGAGCCAAGAAAAGTACAAAAACCTCATGTTGATCTTCTGGTGTCTTTGCTCCGAGCCCAATCTGAATCACCATATGCTCTTAGACAGGGCCAGACCGACATAATTAGTGGCCTACATCATAATTTTAAATTGTGGCCTATTTTTGACAAAAAAAAATCGTGGCCTATTTTTTATTAAATACTATATTTATATCACTTCAAGTCTACACATGATAAATGAATGTCAGTAAAACACTACAATCTCCCAACCAAACTTCTGAAGTAAGTTAGATCTGAGAAAAGTTTATCTTGATGTGGTGTTCTGTCAACTTGAACAGGTAATGGTGTAGGCATGAGAGCAAATTCTTTCATACCAGCAACAATGAGAAAATCCGTAGCATATCTTTCTTGGTTAAGAAACAGTTCATCCTCTGCATAATAAGCCTGAATACCAAGAAAGTACTTAAGAGGATCCATGTCTTTCATATTGAACTTCTCATTCAAAGATTCTAGCAGCTCATTGAGAAGTATTGAGTCATTACCAGTTAATAGCATATCATCGACATACAAAAGCAATATAAGTAATACTCTGATCTTTAGTGTAGACAAAGAGTGAAGGGTTTAGTGTGGTGCATGTGAAACCAAATTCTAACATATTGTGTTGAATTTGTCAAACTAAGCAGGAGGAGCTTGATTTAAGCCATAAATAGCTCTTTTTAGCTTGCAAATATAGTATGGATGTTGCATATCAACAAATCCAGGAGGTTGCATCATGTATAATGTTTCTTGAAGTTCTCTATGCAGAAAAACATTCTTTACATCTAGCTATTTATTAGGTCAATTTTCAACAGTGGTTCAATGTAGCACAACTCTTATTGTACCTATTCTAACCATAGGACTGTAGGTTTCTAGAAAATCAATTCTTTATTGTTAGTCATAACCTTTTGCAATCAGTCTAGCTCTGAGTTTATCCAGGGTGCCATCTACACTCAATTTTACTCTGAACACCCATTTACAGCCAAGAAGGTTAGCATCCTCAGGTAAAAGAACCAAATCTCATGTATCTTCTTCATGAAAATTTTAAACTTCTTATGTCATTGCACCATTTTAGCCTGAATGTTTTAAGGCACTAGCAATAGTTTTCGGCTCCTCAAGCAAATTCGTAACTAGCAACATTATGTACCTTGGATTTGGCTTTACAATTCTTGTTTTTCCCCTAGTAACCATGGGATGTTCATTGTGCACTGTATGTTCGGGTTCTTGTGGAGCATTATAAGGTTGAAAACTTGCATTGTTATCCGAATTATCTGACTAAATCTTTTAAGTTGATGCAGAGTCCACCTAACTGGAGTCTTGGCTACCATTTGGTATATTTTCTAAAGAAGAAGAAGAGGCTTGAGTTTTTTATGATGAAACATCTTCTTGCAAGTTTTCAGTACCATTTTCCACATTTCCTTCAAGTATTTGTTCTAGAGGTTGAATTGCATGGAGAGTAACTGAGATACTTTCTTCATTTGACTAATCAGATTGCAAAAGAGTAGGTGGTTTAGGAACAAAGGAGGCATATATATATATATATATATATATATCAAAATATGGGAATCTATTTTCTTCAAAGAGAACATTACTGTTGATATATATACGTCTAGTTGGTGGATGAAGGCAACATATATCCTTTATACTTATCATTATAACCCAGAAAGATAGACAATAGATATTTAGAGTCAAACTTGTTTTCATTATAAGGTTTTAAATATAGATAAGTACAAGCTGAACCAAACACTCTGAGAGATGAGTAGACAAGTGGCTTGCCATTCAAAAATTCATTTGGACTGACCATTTTCTGAGAGGATATTAAAGGTAGTAAGTTTGACAGAAAGCTTGAAGTAAAGAAAACTTCTACCCACAAAGATTGGGGAATTTTTGCTTAAAACATCATTGTGAGCCCAAGCTCAACAATATGACTATGTTTTCTTTCATTTAGCCCATTTTGCTGAGGTGTATGAGGACATGAGATGTAGTGTTTGATACCATTTGTCTTGAAGTGTTCTGTAACAGCTTTGTTAACAAATCTCCACCACCATCATATTGGAAGATGCTAATCCTCTGATTATATTAAACATGAACCATGTTTTGAAAATTCTTGAGAGAACACACCTGATTTTAACTTCTGTGGAAAGAATCAACATTATCTTATGTAGTTGTCAATAAAAATAACATAATATCGAAAACCTTGATTAGATATTATAGGTGCAAGACCCCAAACATCACTGTGGATCCTTTCCAAAGATCTAATAGCTTGAGAATCAAACTTAGAAAAGAGAAGTTTGCAAGACTTTCCCATTTAACATGGCTCACACATGGCCAAATTGTTTTTATTCAACATAATAACTTTAGATTGAGATAAAAACTTTAAGACTTATAGATAAGGATGCCCCCAACCTCCTGTGCCAAGCCTCTTCACTGGCAGCTTGCTGTCTTGTGGAGTAGAAGGCAGAGAACTGAGGATTATCCAGCATTTACAAGCCATTAAGTTTCCTTCGTTGGCTCAATAGTTTTGTTGTCTTTTTGTACTTAATGCACACATCAGCATAGTCAAAAGTAATAGTACAAGGGTAATTATCTTTAAGTTTTGAGACTGAAAGTAAAGATTTAGTAATGCCTGGACAAACAAGAACATCCTCAAGAGGAAGTGTATCAGACAAAGTTGGTAAAGCTATGGAACCAATGTGAGTTATAGGAAGGAAATCACCATTCCCCACCATGACTAAATCTAGTCCATTATATGGTTGAGAGGTATTCTACTTGTTGGTGGAGTGTAGCGTGTGCAGATGGACCTGCATCTGGATACCATTTATTTCTGCATCTGGATGCCATTCATTTCTTGAGTATGGTGAAGCATCTGAGATCCTCATGGCAACAAAGGCATTTTTGGTGTGATCATTATTAGAACCATGGTCAAACCTCTTCCAACACTTCAGAGCATCATGTACAAAACATCCACATGTTTGGCAGGTTGGTCGTGTATCATTGTCAGCATTCATATGCATGAAACCTTCTACCTCTGGTAGAATAAGAGCCACGACCTCTGTTACTCCCAAATATGGAGTATCCATCTCTACCATGGTTGTTGTAGTTTGGAGAGTATCCTTGGTAATAATCAGTTTATGTGGTGAAGGCTTGATGAGTGCAGGCTTCAGGAAAATCTGAAGTTTGAGTATTGAAAGCCATATGAGGAGTAAAGTCAGGTTGAGACTCATAAGCTTAAAGTTTGTTATTAAAGCTCATAAGTTGAGAAACCACTGACTCATAAGGTTGATCAGGGTTAGTGTTCATAGAGCTTTCAATAATAGTAGTTATGGACTCATATTCCTTTCCGAACCATGTAAAACCCCAAAGATCTTCATATTCTCAGATACATGCAAAATTGTGGAACTTAGTTGGTCACATATGCTTTTAAACTCTCTAAGATAATCTCCCATAGACTTGTTTTTCTTTGAAATAGTTTGTAACTTACGTTGAAGCTAACACTGCCTCGAAGTAGATATACGATTGAAGTGTTTAGCTAGAGCAAACCATACTTCTTGAGATGTTAAAAGATGTAGACATATCCTGACACTTCTTCAAAAAGAGAACCATGAAACCAAGATCTCACTACTTGGTCCTGATGATACCACTTGATGAACTTGGGATTTTTTGTTTCCGTGACAACACCATTAGTAGTAACTGTTATCGTTGCAAGAGATAATGCTTCAGTACCATTGGTGAAACCCAGAAGAAGCTGGCCAACCAAGAATAATTCAAACTGAGATTTCCAGAGAAGATAATTTTTCTTAATGAGCATGATAGTCACACACTGATTTATGCTTAAATCAGCAACATAAAACGTATCACCAAGATTATCCATGACTCTGATACCATGTAAACAAGAACAAAACTTTGAAGAAAATATTAATTTTCCAAAATCTGAGTTTTCATTTCATAGTTTCTTACAAGAGCCATTTGCGGCTCTGTTCTTATATATACAAAAAACAAATTTAGGTTAAGCCAAAAATGTCCTTTCTTTATATGATGCCCTATACCCTTATGCTCACATCAATGGTTCAAATATGTTGCTTGTTGGTACCACCACTGTCGTACACAATTCATTCATTTTATGTGAAGCCTTCCTCTGTTTTGTCCTGTTGTAATTATCTTGACTTGTAGCTTGAACGACATCGTTTTGTTTCTTTTCCTTCTTATTAATTTGAACGACATCGTTTTATCTCTGAAGGACATTTTTGTTGCTTGAGTCACAAGTCTTTTCTTTAGCTTGTTTGATACCTTCAACAGGCTTGGTCATATTAAATCAGGAGATGGACCCATGCTAATACGTTTTGATTTTTCAACAGAGAAGTTTCAAGGTTCTTCCTCCTTCTTTTCAATTCTCCGAGCATGATATTTATACGGCTCTATCGGTCGTTAGGAAAGAACAACTTTTGTTGTTTCATCAGAGTGTTTATACATTGTAGATGGAAATATGGGTTACAACCAATACTAAGATGAACTAGACCAAAGTCTTTTCGTGGAGCAACTTCTTTACCTTAGAGGACTTATGCCCTCCTTTTAACAATGATATAAGCTTCTTCGTCATGGACGAGTAGAAGAAAATCATTGTTTGTCTAGAGAAGGGTTCCATTAAAGTTCATATTATTGGAGAGGCAGAGTATGGAGTCAGAGGAGTCTCTCTTGGGGCTTCTAATAATTTTTCAGTTACATTCCAAGTCTGGTTTAAATCAAGGACTGGTGAGTAATTCCTGGTTTGGTACCAAAATTGATGCTAAAGTTATACCGTAATAAATTTCGGTTTTTATTGAGTTTGTTGTGGTTTACTAATTAGCTCTGGTTTTGGTTTCGGTTTTGATTTTTAAAAAAAAATATTCCAAAAGTGTTGGTTTGTTCTGTTTTGATTGGACTAAACCTAAATTTAGTTCACAAATCACAACTCTCATTAGAAGTTAAGTTATTTTATTTTTACTATATAAACGTTAGAAGTTATTAGAGCAGCCACTACACGGGTCTCTCACAGAGTATCTTAAGACTAAAATAATACAATAAATAGAAAATAGAGGAGAGAGGGAGAGAACCGTTTCTCTCCAGAAAAACTCCCAAAAAATTGTAGAGATGGTATCTCCACTTTTCTCGTTTTTATTGATTCTTTTTGTTTTTATTTTAAAAGTTAAGCATAAAACTGATATTTATTAATATAATATATGTTAGAGACTTTGGAGATGGTATCTACCAATGCAGATACCCTTAACGGCATGTTTATTGGAGGATCTTAGAGGGTTTCTTAACCCATTTTTAATTTAAAAAAAAAAGACAAAAGTGTAAGAGCCGACTCTTAAATATCTTAGGGAAGAGTCGGCTCTTAAGGGGTTCTTCGTCTTTTTTTCGTGTCTTCTACTTCATTTTCGGATCGGTTTCGGTTCGGTTTTTTCGATTTTTTTTTGGTTTTTCGATTTCTTTTTTGGTTTTTTATGATTTTTTGGATTTCGGATCCGTTTAAAATTTTAAGAACCAATCTGATGATCCGAATGCCCATGCCTATTTTGAAGTTTGATTCATTACAAAAAAAATTAAAAAAAAAATTAAGAACCCCATTTGGGGTTCTTGCAATAATAGCAAAAAAATGTTAAGAACCCATTAAAAATTTTTACACTTATTTTATTAATTTGAAATTAGCTAAAAATCTCTAAAGGGTTGTTAACAATAAACATGGTAGTTTCCAGTGCTGTTTGCACAGGATTTTCAACGACCAAAAAAAAAAACCAATAGTTCCGACCAATCAAGTTAAGAATTATGACTCAGTTGCTTCGTCTTGTTTTAAACTTTCTACTGTTGCATCAAATTTCTCTTGGCAGTTATACATGGTACGGTCCATTAGGTCACTAGTGACCCATTTAAAAAATTATTTTACAGGTTTTAAATTTATAGGTTTAGATAATGTCGGTTGGTTAAGTTAAAATCGCACAACTAATCCCACATCGGACACCATTAATGATTTGATTAGGTATATATAAAGGTTGTGTTCGAGCTTAGTGCACCAATTGGCTTGGAAGTAGAGTAAAAGTTCATGATCCTCTCCAAGTTACCACAACCTTGACCCAATAGGGTTCACTCATTTGAAGATTAGGTTGTCTAAATGGAACTTGAAAAGAACCATGATCCAAGCCAATTGTTTTTTTTTTTTTTGCCTTTTTATGTTTTATGTATCCTGTTTTAATCTTAAATTTTTTTTGTGCACAATTCAAAGATTTATACAAAAATCATTTAGTTCGCATGGGAATGTATTTAGTTATTGAAATGCCCTCTTTTTATCCTTTTGTTTTCTCCTTTTCTTTTTGTTTTGCTCGTTAGAAGAGTTATATCTTATGCCTTATTTCAAGTAATCTTCTAGTCTCATTAACTTTATTGATTTCCTGGTGAATGCGAGTGAGTAGTCTCTACAGTTGATGTTTTGGTTTCATTTCCTTTTTCTGCCGTCAATCTTTTAGACTCTTTCTTAAAATGCAATTAACAATTACCACAGTTTCTCAGCCAATGCAAGACAGAAAGATATTATTCAGTTTCTTAGGATATAAATACATATTATTATGGATCTAAATTATAAATGGACAACAATAATCAATTGCACAACGTAAACACGAACAAAGAGACACTTGATAGATTATAGAAGCAAATCCACTAGATTGTGGTTCAAAAATCAAATGTGTTTAGGTTTCTAGAGAGATTGAAAACATTTTATCGACTAAAAGGAGCACAATCATGTGTGCTCTTGCAGTGATTATTGCCGGACAAATAAAGGGCCTTGTATTCCCGTTCTCGGTGTCAAGGTTCCGATATGAAGGGTCCAAAGCTTGAATCTGAATTGAGTCATGCCAAGATTATTGTTATGAAGTCCATGATCACTTCATTCACAATAGGTTAACATATATACATGCAACCTTATAAGGTCATATCTAAAGTCTATATCATCAAAAAAGATATGGATATATCCACAACCATATACTCCTAATATATCGCTAATCGTCTCTCTTAAGATGGAGCGTGTCCGTCCGTTACGCGCAACTTTTCCAATACGTATTTGAATTGATCACGTACAAGTGCCTTCATTAACATATAGTTGGTTGCCTCGTAGTAAGCAGTCCAACTTGAACGGTGTCTTGAACTATATTGCAACTTGGACTTCCTGAAAGATGATGTAAGTTTGGAGAAACCCTTAAATATAAACAGAGTTTCTCAGTTTTATTGATTAGCTAACATGTTTATTTATACAAGAACATAATTTAATTAACATGTTCTTTACAAATTTGGTAAAGGTTAACTACATATTTAACAATAAAGAAACATACACAATATGTAAACTATCCAAATATATATACAAAATTATATCTGAACTATCCAAGTATAATCAAGTTGATATCGTATCTCCGAGATCTTCTAATAGAGGAGAAATCGAACAAGTGGAGAAGATGATTGTCACTAAGGCTAAGTGTTTTGTTTTTCGAGTCGGTTCTGGACGATTTTTTTGGTTCTCGTGTAGTTCGGTTCTTAAGTTTTAGTATCCATTTGACAACCGAAAAAGTTTCCATTTAGTTCGGTTCTTCTTCAATTGATCATTTCAAACTAGTTCTGGTTACTTGAAATCGGAACCAAAAAGAAATCGATTTTTTGGGTTCCAAATTTGGGTAGGGTATTTTCGGATGGTTCGAATATTTGTTGGAAAATATTTGATTATTTTGTTGTATTTTTCGGATATTTCAGAAATATTCAGATATCTTCTTGTATTTTTTGTCGAATATTTTCTTTTATATTTCGTGTATATATGATTATTCAGTATAAAAATATATCCAAAATATATTAGCGTATATAAGTATTTCAAGTATATGAAATACACTGGTTTGGTTCACATCTTTTGGTTCTCAAATATTGGTAACCGTGCGACTATTTTTCGAATTTTGGTTAAGGATAGATTTCGAAATTTTTGGTTCTTTGGGTTCCCTTCGGTCGAGACAGTATCCCAGACCTAATTGTCACGTCATGTTGACTTTTTTGAATTAAAAAAAAAAAAACATGATGCCAACTATTCTTGTCCCTTCCTCTCGACTATGCCAGATTATATATTTATCGGTTTGCTTCTCTTGTTTTAAAGTTTTCCTTTGAATGCAAAAACATAGTTTCGTAGAAGATCTTGCTCGTGTTAAGGTTTGACTACGAGAAGAAACTCAGTTTAACGTTCTTGTTCGAACAGATTTGTTAAACCGACAATCACATATATGCACATACTCTCTTATGTATATTTTCCTTTTCATTATGATCTTTGTTTCCTTTTAGCATAGGTCGAATCTCTCATAACTTGTATATATATTTTGCCTTATGCCTTGATCAATACATACACAAATCATCGATTACACAAGTTTGTCATGATATCAGAACAGATAAAAAATTTAAAAGCTCGATCTCTGTGACCAAACCGTGCGATCTTCATCTCTTTTCTCTTCAAAACTCATCTCTTCAAAACTCATTATTTTGTCTGGTTTCCTTTCACCATCATTGACCTTCATCGAGTCTATGTCTCTTGGACTCAGTAGCTTCTTTGTTCTCTGTTTTTTATCAAAACAGAGCACCATCCATCGTGACCATTATTGTCTTCCTTAAAACTGAATTTCTCTCATCAAAACATCATCATCATCAGCTATGTCTACGGAAATCATCGCAGTTGAATCCCAAAGATGTACTATCTCGCCTTATGATCTTACATCAAGCGATAACCTAGAGGCTGTTATCTCTCAACCACTCCTGAACGGTGCAAACTATGATGAGTGGTCCATCAATCTCAGATGGCTCTTAGCTCTCACAAAAATTTTGGCTTCCTTGACGGTAGTCTCCCTCATCTAGGTGCCAATTCTCCGGACCTAGAGGATTAGAAAGCAGAAAATCATCTTCTCGTTGGTTGGATTAAACTAACGATCGAACCAAAACTGCGTTCATCAATCTCCACACGCGAAGTAGCTAAAGATCTATGGGACATTATACAGAAGAGATTCTCCATTAAAAGTGGTGCTCGTTTGCAACAACTTAGAAACTCCTTGGCTGTCTACAAGCAGAATGGATCCACCATTGATGATTACTTCGGTTGGCTAACAAAAATTTGGGATGGTATTGAAAAATGTATGAATTCAAAGAGTTGCAGCTGCGGTCAGTGTTTGTGTGGTCTTAATGAGGCTCGCGAGAAAGAAAAAGAGATTCTGCGCATTCATGATTTCTTAGCAGGACTCGATGAAACTCACGGTGTGATCCGATCGCAGCTTTGTGCTATTACTCCTCTTCCTGACCTGGACAATGTCTACCAAACCATTGTTCAGAATGAAACTCTTCAATCTACTATTGCACAGAAGGACACTTCGGTCATGAGCTTTGCTGCCCAGTTCTCATCATTCAATCCTTCCTCTCGACCACAAACGATTCTCACTAGAGATGTGAATCGTAAACAGCCATATTCGTCTTCACGATCAGTGAATCGAGACCCTTCTAGACAATGTACCGTTTGCGGAAAAACTGGTCATGAAGCTTCTGCTTGCTTCAAAATTGTAGGCTATCCTGAATGGTGGGAAGGTTCACGTCCTAGAAACGACACTCGCGGACCCCAGGGTCTCTCAAGAGGTCGAGGTCGCGGCACTCCTCCACGGGCTAACAGCACGCAAATCACCAACAGTAATGCCGTTGTGGTTCCACAACTACCATTTATCACAAAAGATGATCGTCAAGGTTTGAGTGGAATCACCTATGATCAGTGGAACATCATCAGAAGGGCCTTAACATCATCATCCACAGAAAAGCTTAGCGGTAAGAACAACGATGACTTGTGGATTTTAGATTCTAGTGCCACTCACCACATGAGCGGAAGAGCCGATCTCATGGAGAACATCCATGCGATTTCTCCGGTTCCAGTGAAACTTCCTAGTGGCTCTCCTCCGTTCTCTTCTTATCAAGGGACAAATTTTTTTACACCATGGCTATCCCTCAACAACGTGTTTCTTGTTGATGGATTTGATATGAATCTCATTCCTTTGGACAATTAGTCACCGATAACTATCTTGTTGGAAAACTCACAGACAAAATTTTGATTTTGCAGGACCGCACTACGAGGATGATGATTGGAGCGGGTGAACGAGAGGGAGAGGGACTGTACCGGTTTTGTCGTGTAGAGGGCATCACAGCTTGTCAGACTAGTATTCAAGATGATTCGGTTTTGTGGCACAATCGTCTAGGACATCCGTCTTCTCGAGTAGTTAGTATGGTTCCTGAAGTTCACTCTTTATCTAATAATAGTGAGATGTTACTTAAGAATTGTGATGTTTGTTTTCGCGCAAAACAAACAAGACAAAGTTTCTCCGAAAGTTCAAATAATGCTAAAGGAATTTTTGATTTGATTCATTGTGATTTATGGGGACCATATCGAACAACGGCATTTTGTAGCTCTTGTTACTTCTTAACAATCGTCGATGATCACTCAAGAGCTGTTTGGGTGTACTTGCTACAAGAAAAATCAAGTGTAGCACAACAACTCATCGATTTTTAGCCTTAGTCGAACAACAATTTTCCAAGAAAGTAAAGAAAATTCGCAGTGATAATGGTACAAAATTTCTCTGCTTATCCAAGTTTCTTCAAGAAAAATGTATAATCCATGAAACATCTTGTGTATACACGCCGCAACAAAACGGTAGAGTCGAGCGCAAGCATCGTCATATCCTCAATGTAGCTCGTGCTCTTCGGTTTCAAGCTCATCTTCCCATTACATATTGGGGCGAATGTGTTCTTACCGCCGTGTATCTCATGAATCGAACACCCTCACAACTACTTAGCGGCAAAACTCCCTTTGAAAAGTTATTTGGCCAAGCTCCATCTTTGAACCATCTTCGCATCTTCGGTTTATTGGCATATGCTCATAATCATGATCACAAAGGGGACAAATTTGCTTCGCGAAGCCGAAGATGTGTGTTTATTGGTTACCCCTACGGCAAGAAAGGCTGGAAATTGTTTGATCTCGACAAGGAAACGATCTTCACCTCTCGGGATATTGTTTTCTGTGAAACGACGTTCCCATTCGCCACAACACAACTTCTCCCACGCCTCAATCTCCCATTATCTCTCCGATGGTTGGTCTCTTTGATGATGATGTTGTGGAATCTCCACCTTCTATGGCCTCGTCATCTTCACCATCGGATCACAATCCGGCACAGCACATCGTATCACCACCGGAAACATCGCCTATGCATCTGACTTTAGCCCCAGAATTACATCCTCCGACGGAGACAACTGCATCATCACCATCTGAACACCCGACCATTGACCAACCTATTCTCGGTCATGGTCATCGCCAAAAGATTCCATCTACCCGTCTACAAGACTTCATCGTCGGTACAGTCTCTCTCACTACTCCCTCTCCTCTCTCATCGAGTTCACTCACTCCTCCTCAGCCATCCTCAGGTGCGATCTATCCAATCTCAGATTATGTTTCTTGTGAATGGTTTTCTTCTAATCATCGAACATATTTAGAAGCACTAACCGCAGCGATTGAACCACGTTCTTTCAAAGATGCTATGGAATACGAAGTCTGGAGACAATCTATGGGCTCTGAAATATCTGCGCATGAAGTGAATAGAACTTGGGACTTAGAGGATCTTCCTCCTAACAAGACGGCCTTAGGTTCCAAGTGGGTATATCGGATTAAGCACAATTCGGATGGCACAATTGAACGATACAAGTCTCGTTTAGTTGTTCTTGGGAATCATCAGAAAGAAGGCTTGGACTACAACAAAACTTTTGCACCTGTGACCAAGATGAAGACCGTTAGATTATTCCTTGACATTGCCGCTAAACATAATTAAGAAGTACACCAAATGGATGTTGACAACGCCTTTCTTCACGGAGATTTAGAAGAAGAAGTCTATATGAAGCTACTGCCAGGATTTACTATTCCTGGTGATACGCGAGTTTGTCGACTCAGAAAATCATTATACGATTTAAAACAAGCTCCAATGTGTTGGTTTGCTAAGCTCGCCGATGCGCTTGAAACATATGGTTTCAAACAAACACATTCCGACTACTCGCTCTTCATCTACAACAAAGAAGGTATCAATCTTCGAATTTTGGTCTATGTTGATGACATCATTATCACAGGAAGTACTCCGGAAGCGATCAAAACATTCAAGGATTATCTCTTTACGTGCTTCCATATGAAAGATCTTGGATTTCTTAAATATTTCCTTGACATTGAAGTTGCTTGTAGTCCTTTAGGCATCTATCTATGTCAACGTAAGTATGCTTCAGACATCGTCGCGGAAACTGGTCTCCTCGTTGTAAACCAGTTGGTTCTCCAATCGATCAAAACCATAAACTCTCGCTCGCGGATGGCCTTGTCCTTGCCGATCCCGAGACTTATAGACGACTCGTCGGTAAGTTAATTTATTTGGCTACTACGCGACCTGATCTTAGCTACGCAATTCACACTTTCTAACAATTCATGCAAACGCCACGAGCTGAACATTGGTTAGCCGCCTTGAAGGTTGTTCGATACATTAAAGGTACTTTGGGCCAAGGTATTTTACTCCGAGCTGATTCGATATTTCATATAACCGGTTGGTGTTACTCTGATTGGGTTGCATGTCCGTTAACGCGCCGCTCTCTCACCGGCTGGATTGTTCAATATGGTTCTTCTCCGATCGCTTGGAAAACTAAGAAACAAGACACGGTGTCGCTCTCATCTACCGAGGCCGAGTTTTTCGCTATGAATGCCTTAACACGTGAACTCAAATGGTTGAAGGGTCTTCTCGACGAGATTGGTATTCCTCATGATCGTCCCATGACGGTCCTATGTGACAACAAGTCCACATTGCATCTCAGCTCAAATCCGGTGTTTCACGAACGCAACAAACATTTTGAAGTGGGCTGTCATTTTGTACGAGATGAAATTTTCAAAGGGACCATTGTTGCGTCTCACGTTCCATCTAAAGAAAAACTTGCTGACATCCTTACTAAAGCTTTAAGACGTCCAGAATTTGATGCATTTCTTCACAAGTTGGGCATACAAAATCTGCACGCTCCAACTTGAGGGGGAGTGTTAAACCGACATCACATATATGCACATACTCTCTTATGTATATTTTCCTTTTCACTATGATCTTTGTTTCCTTTTAGAATAGTTCGAATCTCTCATAACTTGTATATATATTTTGCCTTATGGCTTGATCAATTCATACACAAATCATCGATTACACAAGTTTGTCAAATTTCTTAATTTGGAATTTAAACATTTGGTTTAGTTTTGCGACTAAAAAGAAAAGCAATTGGTAAGATGTTAGGGAAAAAAAAGCAACTGGTTTAGTTTAACTATTAAATTACACATCGTTACACGGTTCGGTGGGAGATTGGTCTAGTTGCGGTCCACTAAAAACCCAGTTAAAAATTGCAAGTTTAATTTTTTTAGGTTTAATCAGTTAATGTCGGTTTAGATTGCAAAAAGTTGAAATAGTCACAAGTGATCCCGCATCGAAAATTGTTAATGATTTGATCGAGTATATAAGAACCGTGAGTACTACCACTGATGACCAATTGGTTTGGAGGTAGAGAAAGAAACTCGCGGTGACGAATTTTGAGATTTTGTTTCTGATAATATGTGAACTTTATATACCGCTTGGAGCTTTTAAATATTTGTAGAAAAAATTTCGAAAGACAATAATAATCAAAAAGCTCTATTGAAACAATTGTGAATATAATACCAATCACGAGAGGATTATGTGTGGGTAAACTAAAGGGAGAGCAACCTTGAGAATGCTTTCCGATTTATCTTTGCGAGGATGATGTCTTCTTTACTACTTGATCGATCTCTTTGAAGATAGCAGCTGATGAAATATCATTGTTTGAGTGCAATCAATTTTTCTTTTCCTTCCAAATAGAATAGATTGTCGCTTGGATAGAGATGAGCTGCAGTGTGCCTAATCGTGTTGATCTTGGTCTTGAAAACCAATTCATTAGTGATTATCAATCCATAAACATTTCTGGATCAGACCCCAATCTATGCAAAAGAACCTGTCAAATATCCATGGTGAAATTACAATGCAGAAAATATGTTCCTTGTTTCTTCTTTTTTAAAGCAATGAAGACAAGTATCTGAGGTATTAAGTTCCCATGCTTTATGCCTTCATTTTACCGACAATCTGTCGTAGTTTGTGACCCAGAAATGGAACGTGCGCTTTGGGATACAACCTTTAAACCAGATAATATCATCCTAAGTCTTAGCTTCTTCAGGTCGCTTGAGGACATTCCATGTTCCGTTGGAAGTGAATTTTGATGAGGTGCAACCTTCCATTATCCAGTCGAGTTTTTCTTCACCTCTTGAGCTGTCTGGAGCTTATGCGTTTAGTAGAAGACCCCTTAACTGTATCAACTTATCATTCCTTGATCTATACGATGAGAGTTTCCAAGATCCAACTGAACAACCATCTTTAACACAACTTCCAATCCCAATTTTCATTATTATTGGACCTATTGTGCCGATATAATCAATAAATGGACCTACAGAAAGCTAATTATCGTACCAGTAGCTTTCCACATCCAGAATGATGTCATATCTGCTTCTAATCCCCAAAAAGACTTCCTTCTTATTAAGTGCTTCTTATTCCACTGAACCCAAAGAGAAGTCGAGTTTAAGAATAGGATCCAAATTAGCTTGCGGTTGAGAATTCTGTTCCAAACAGAGAAGTTTCTTAGACCTAACCCTCCTTCTTCCCTTGGCAAATAACACATTTTCCAAGCAATCTTGATGCCTCCCTTCTTCGATATATCTCTTGTCCAAAGAAATCTACAACACATGGTTTCTATAGTCATAAGGAAAGCTTTTGGCATTGGGAAAATAGAGAACAAGAAATTGATGGTACTTGTAATGACTGAGGAGATCAGTTCTAATCGACTTGCAAAACTCAATGTCATTAAAGCGCAATGATTGAACCTTGAGGATATGGAGTTTAATAGAGCTGAGAATTCCATCTTCCTTAACTGATGATGCATCAAAGGCAGATCAAGATAACAAAAAGGGAATGTGCCTTTGAGGAAACCTTTCTGGAGGACCGATTCTTTATCATGTTGGCTTACACCTGTTAGGAAAAGATTTGAATTGTCTTGATTCATCGATAACCCGAAATTATATGTAAATTGTCGAGAGCTACTTGAATGCCTTGAAGAGACTGCTTTGACCCATCAAAGAAGAGCATGACATCATCTGCAAAAGCAAGATGAGTAATTTTCAGATCTTTTTCTTTAGGGTGGTAGCCAATAGTTCCTGCATTGTAACTCTTCGAAAGGAGCTTATCAAATACTTCCATCGCCATCAAAAATATATAGGGAGAGAGAAGGTCTCCCTGTCTAAGCCCTCTTGTGCCATTAAAGAAACCAGAGAGGTCGCCACTGACAATAACAGAGAAAGATGTGGTTGTTATGCACTCCAAAATCCAGTTCACGAACACCTCAGCAAAATTGGAAGATTTGAGGACTTGAATGATAAACTCCCACTTAACAGAACCAAATGTTTTCCTCAAGTCAACTTCCAATAATCCTCTCTGGGAGATATTCTTCTGGTTGAACCCTTGAACCAATTTCATTGCCATCAAGACATTCTCTATCAGTAATCTTCCCTTCACGAAAGCGGATTGAGAAGGGGATATCATCTCAGGCAAGATCAGCTCTAGCTTCTTCGATAACAGTTTAGAGATTATCTTGTAGAGAGTATTACAGAGAGATATTGGTATGTGTTCTCTAATCTTTTCAGCGTTAGAATGCTTTGGGATAAGAGCTATAGCAGTGGAGTTCCATTGCTTCAAGATGCAGCTTGATGAGAAAAATCCTTGACCGCATTGATTATTTCTTCTCCCACAAAATTCCAGACTGCAACAAAGAAATCAACATTGAACCCATCCGGTCCTGGTGTCTTTTGCTTGGAAAGATTGAATAAGACATCTTTGATCTCCTGGGAATTTGGTACCGTTTGAAGACTTCCTCGCTGAGAATCTGAGCATCTGAAAGAGGTTAAGGAGTCTATGAGTTCACTGTCAACCTGAGAGATTGGTTCCGATTGTCCACCCATAAGGTCATGGTAAAAATTACACAATGTTTAGCAATCTCTTCATTCTTCACGATTTTGTTGCCTCGAGAGTCCTTAAGATAATGAATTTGATTATTAGCCATTCTCTCTGCCACCATCCTTTCAAAATAACTTGTGTTGCTATCACCACACTTCATCCAGTTTATGCGCGATCTTTGGCACAAGAATTTTTCCTCAGCTTCTGCTAGATGATTCTATTTAGTAAATGCATTCTTCTCCTCCAATGCTAGCTGAGAGGTGGGATTTTCAAGAAACCTATTCTGACAATATGTGAGTGTCTTTTTAGCATCTTCTACTCTTTTCTCTATATTGGAATAGTTATCTCTGTTAAACTGAGTAATGACTCTCTTGATTGATTTGAGCTTCTTTGCAAGAGTAAACATAGTTGTCCCTCTGAATTGCATACTTCTCCAAGCAATTTCTATTATGGGAAGAAAATCCTTCTTGAGAAGGAGATAGTTTGCGAACATAAATTGTTTCTTCCTTTTCTGTGGCTGCTTCCCTAAGTAAACACTGCATGGGCAATGATATGAAAATTCTAGTTCTGGGAACTCTCTAAAAGACTCTGGAAATGTCAGTCTCCATTATATTTTTATTCACTAGAATTCTGTCAAGTTTCTTAGTGATGGGTTTCTCGCTCTGCTTATTCAACTAAGTATAATGATGTCCCCTGAAAGTAATGTATGAGAGCTCTGTGGGTCTTAGACATTCACGAAACTCTTCCATTCCCTTAGATACTCTCGAGCCTCCTGTTGAGTCATTCGATGGGTTAAGGGATTGGTTAAAGCCACCCATAGCCAACTAGGGTTTATTTAGCACTACATGATTACTTGCAAGAACACAAAGATCAACCCAAAGACTTCTTCTTTCTTATTTTCTGTTGTGAGCATAGATGCAGGTAATAATCATTTCTTCATCCTCATGAGGCAACTTGACAATACAAGATATCATCTGTGAAGATTTGCTAATCACTGTCACCTTAACTCTCGAATCCCAAATGATCCATATCCTTCCCAATTATGCGAATCCATAGTTCCCCAAAACATTCCAACTCTTGAAAGTTGTCTGAATGATCCTCTTTGGTAGTTTCACCCTTGTTTCAATTATGCTTCCAAAAAGGCTACTTGAGCTCCTATGCCATTCCTGAAATTTCTTCTTCTTAACGATTTATTAAAACCATGAATGTTCCAACAAAAAAAATTCTACCATAAGTAATATTAGTGGGGGTGGAGCTTCTGCTCCGAGAGGCCTTGAGTTGCTTCTCAGCACTTAACTTCTTTTCAAATTTTAGTTGCATCGAGGCCAATTTTCCTTGCAACTGTGTCTGCTTTTTTTTTCTCTCTTGGATATTACTTGTAAGATAATATAGAATAAGATATTTTTATTGTATTGTTGTGTTATGTTTGATACAAGACTTAAGGTTCATATATATAGTGTTTAGCATTGACATATTGCTAACCCAATATAATGTAAACTTTCCTAATCCAAATCTATCACATAAATGGAAATAACTTGTACAAGAAGTAATATGGAGATCTAGAATATTCTGTTTTGTTGGGCTTCACGGGCTTCGTTTATAGATATCTCAATACTCCTCCGCACAACAAAGGTGGGACGCGAAACGCAAAATCCAGAACACCTATGTCGTGGACATCATGTCGAGGACTAACAAAACAAGTCAACACACTCCTCCGAAGTAAAATTGATATTGAAAAGGGTTGAAACTTCAGCTCGTCTTTGGGTCTTGGTAAAAAGGGAGGTCCCTTAACTTGATAAAATGGGAAAAACGTCTCTTAAGAGGTAAATGGGAAAATATCCCGTGGATGCGATTGCAACTCCGCAAATAATTGTCCTAATTTCGGACAGTCCATAAAACGGACTAATGAAAAAAATGACTCCAAAAATACATGAGCTCCCCCGTAAGATGAGAATTCAAAACAGATATAGAAAAGAAATTGAGATATTCTAAACACAAGAATAAATCTCAGAAA
>OVAN01001500.1:0-40474 GCA_900406275.1 Anastatica hierochuntica
TATATATATTATATACTAATATAAAACATAAATAATATTTTGTATATATAAATATTTTTGAGTATTTCAAGTATTAGTTTGGTTCTCGGTTCGGTTCGGGTTCGGTTCCGCTTCTTTCGGGTATTGAGTTTAAGATCCGATCGGGTATTTCAAAAATTCAGGTGTGGGTTCGGGTTTACTTTTTCGGTTCAGGTTCGGTTCAGTTCTTCGGATTCGGGTATTTTGCTCACCCCTAATCCTTAATACGATTTGATTCGATTGATATCATCAATAAAATTAGTTGAAGAGGTGGGTGGTTACTAGTTAGCAGGTGAGGAGAGTGTATGATGATAGGCACTGCATTTATAAGAAAGGGCCATGCACACCTTCGATCATTATTATTGTGATGATGATTTGCCATAATGATCATGTAAGAATATGATTTAACACAAAAACTTAGCATTATTTAACGTATTATTCACCTATAAACCTGCCCATTAATGACTTTTACATGCACCTCATCTATAATGATAATGAAATTAAAATTCAATGTAAAAGTTTTTGACATCAAGATCTAGTCTTTTTCTTTAAAGATACCAAGTCTCAAGAAGAACTCGTTAACCTAAGTTCTAGCTGTTAATCTGACTCCAAGATCAATTTTCACAAAAGTTGGACACAATATGATCATCGATATATTTCAACATGTACTATTTCAATCGTGTCTTTGCATGATATTACCTGAAAATTTTCAAATTTCATAAGAAAGTACATGAACTTTAATCGTAATTAACAATGGTAACATTCAAGTTTCAACATGCTAGAATATTTGATTATCCAAAAGATTAATGCTCTTGTTAAACATCTTTTCAAGCATTGTATACCATTTAAGTCAATGCTAATTTTTTTCTATTTCATGTAGTTAAGGTAAAAAGATCATGTCTAAAAGTAGTGTATTTTTCAACACTTGGATTAGTAAAATTCTGTTAAAATAGTATCAAGTGTCCTTGTCTTCAAAATCATAATAACCAAACCGATTTACTTTCTAAACCAAGTGGCAATCTCCGTAATAATATCAGAAAACAAAGGGCAAAAACACATCACCAAATCTATATAACACAAGGTTTACTTTAAATCACTTACTTCTCTCCACAACACACACAACATCAAAGCTTTGAGACTAAAGCTAAAACTAAAAAAGAACCTTAGAGATGGGTTTGGTTACAGAGGAAGTGAGAGCTAAGGCAGAGATGTACACCGGCGACGAGATATGCCGCGAGAAGACGAAGACTTTCCTCAAGGAGATATCTATGCCCAATGGTTTATTACCATTAAAGGACATAGAAGAGGTTGGTTATGACAGAGACTCAGGCGTTGTGTGGCTGAAGCAGAAGCAAAGCATCACTCACAAGTTCCAAGAGATTGATAAGCTTGTCACCTATGGAACTGAGGTCACTGCGGTGGTCGAGACCGGGAAGATCAAGAAACTCACTGGAGTTAAGGCCAAGGAGCTTCTTATTTGGGTTACTATCAATGAGATCTATGCAGAGGACTCACGGAAGATCACATTCAAGACACCTACAACACTATCAAGAACTTACCCGGTCTTGGCTTTTACGGTTCCAGAAGAAGTGGAAGTTGCCAAGGAAGAGAAGAGCAGTGAAGCCATGGAGGTCAAGGAGGTTGTTACAATCAACGAGGCGGTTGGAATCAAAGAAGCCTAATTAATCAAAGCTTCTCAATACTTCCACAAGTTAAAAAGAGACCAAAATCTTTTTAAAGTATACTTCAAAAAAAAAACCATAGAGAGTTTGAGTTTCTTACTCTCATGTATTATTACATACCACATGTTGCTGCTTGTTTTACCTTGTAATAAGATGTCAAATATCCGTAATTATCTATAAAATACTTTGAAGATGGCTATGTATGTCACTTACAAGAACATTGGAAACCTATTAGCAAAGCCAAAGTGAGAGCTAGCCTCGAGGTGAAGCATCTCGAAAACCGAGTTTATTGTCTCAAGCTTAGAGATACCATTCTCTGGAAAGAAAGAAACTCATGAAGAATATGACGTAAGAGAGGTAAAAAAATGTTTACCATTTAGTTAAGAAAAGAACATAGAATGTTTTGTTTCCATGAACCTCAACCTTTGCTTTTTTCTTTCACAGTGGATGGAATTGAAAAAAAGAATTATCAAAACTTAAAAACTAAAAATTTGATAAGAAGATAGCCTTTGCAGTTACAGCAAAACTTCCCAATCGAATAATTAGTGAAAATCAGGAGCATTGTGAGTAGTAGTATCTCATTGAAAATCAATAAAACATCAACTGTTTTGTTTTTCCTTTTAGTCAATAATTCTAACTCCAACTATCTACAATAGAAAGGGAACATCAGGGTCATGACTAAGAGAAATCAAATACCTCCAAAAGGAAAACGAAACCTATGCTCTCAAAATCCTTATGTGTTCTCCACCCTGATTACATTTTCCGAGCCTGAAAATCAAAATGAAACGAGTATTAGAGGTCAACAATCAGGATAGATGCTGAAAAGCTTTGATGTCGGAGCAAATAACAAAGTTATATGTGACTAAATGAGTTGAGTGCTTTAGTAGCAAACCTTGGAAGATGTTATCCATTTGCCATCGATCCACTGCTGATCTATCCGCAGTTGAGAATGATGAAATTTGAGATCCTCTTGCGTCCTTTTGAAGTGGACCAGGTAGTTTGATTTTGCAAGAACCTTGATAATCACTCCAACCCACCATCCATCGTTATACAGAGCATTAACTTTGTCAAGCTTCTCGAAAGAATTAACCATGACCCTCTCTGGTGGCTGAGGTCTTATCTGAAACACATTAACCTCTTCTCTCAAAGGCTCCTTGCCATCTTCAGCTTTCAGTTTATCATATTCCACAAGGCATTTGTCTGTCCCTCTATATTCGACAAGTTTCGCAAGAAACCACGAATCTTCAAATCCTTCTTCTTCACTGCTAACCTCGACTGGAGTTCCAATGCTGATATCTTGCTTGCTGATTGCCTTTTTAGGTCTCACGTTCCGATTACATGAAGCTTTCTGCAGAACCTTTGCCCTTTTGATGTCTCTTCCTTTCAGTGGTAGCTGCCAGGTCCCGTTAATCCAGTCTTTATGCAGACGAAGACCCTGCCTACCAAACCGCATCTTTTCTCCTGATTGCCTGAAAAACACACCAACTCTTCCATCCTTCATACTCTCTATGACATCACCTAGCCACCAGCCGTCATTGTAAAACGCATCAACCTTGTCCCCAACAGCAAAATCCGTGTCCTCCTCCCTCGGTGGTATTGGCCTTATGTGCAGAAAGTCAGCTTCTTCTTTCAAAGGCTCTACGCCATCTTCTTCTCTCAAGTCTCGATACTCAACAAGGTATTTATCTTCGCCAATGGGTTCAATGACTTTAGCTGCAAACCAAGAGCCCTTGAAACCTTCCTCCTCACTACTAACCTCCACAAGTGTGCCGTTGGAAAACATTTCTTTCGCAATTGCTCTAGCAGTTTCCGGATCAACTCGGGATAAAAGATACTGCATATTCCATAATTGTCACTATTACTATGCATTCTAATACTACGAGTTGCTCTAGAAGAAAGCAAATCAAGTTTCTTCATTATAGTCACGATAAGAGAAACGCTTTCAAGACAGAACACAGAACATAAACAGCTTAAAACGTTTTACCTCTTCGTCTTCTTTGTCGTCTACGTTGTCTTCTTCTGATCCTTCCTCCTCCTCTTCCGTTTCCTCTAGCGGCGGCGGCTTCCAAGCGCCATTAACCCATTCCCTGTGAAACCGTAACTCGTCTCTGCGAAATCGAATCTGTTCTTTCGAGCTTCTGAAGTAAACACTGAATCTCCCATCAGGAAGAACCTCCGTTACTTCCCCTTCCCACCAACCGTCATTGTAAAACGCGTCGACCTCTTGCCCGACGGAGATAACCCTCTTCTTCTCACTCTCAGACATAGCCGGAGCCGGAGGACGAAGCTGAATCAAGTCGACGACCTCCTTCAGCCGTTTCCTCCCGTCATTGTCGAAGAAGATGGAAGTATACTCCACCTCGCATTTGATTGAAGAATCCTTATCGGAAGAAGGGGTTGTAACCACCTTTCCCGGATACCAAGAGCCGCGGAATCCAGGCTCGTCGGAGCTGATTTCCACGGCGGCGCCAGGTTTTAGGTAAGGAGGAAGACGATTCCGAATTGCTCTCGGGGTAATTGAATTCGTCGGAGGTTTCTTCTTCCGTTTCACCGGAGAAGGAAACCCAAGAGACTGTCGAGGTCGCATAGACATTTGCGTGCGAGGAAGAAGAGAAAGGATCGAAGAAAAATGATAACTTTTTTAGGGTTTCGTCAAAATCAAATTTAAAGCTTTGCATTTTAAGATCAAAACCCCACCAAATAGTAATTAAAATAAAATGTAATCATATGGGCTAAAAAAGAAGTTGAAGCCCAATTTCACATTTCTAAATTGGGTTTATGATTTTTAATTTTCTTTTAATTAGTATTCTTTTTCCACACATTTAAAATCTTTTGGTTGAAACTTTTCTTTTGGATTTGTACTTCACTCTTCTCCCTAAATGACCTCATGGGAGGACTAAGATCTACCAATGAATTCGACATCGGTAGCTCAGCTAGAAGATGATGATCACACGAAACATCGACCTCACCGACCTCGACGGTCTTGATCATAAAAAGTTTTGGGGATCCACTTCCCTGAAGAGCTGGTCAACCACTACAAAGAATGCACAACCCGGTCTTGAACAATCTCCGATCTATAGGCTAGGCGCTAGGCACTAGTCGAACGCCCGGTTTAGGACCCTTGCCATCTTGAACATGGCCGAGTCCTAAGCCGAGCACTCGACTAGTGCCTAGCGAGTTCTTGAACATGGCATAAGACCATACGAGATGCAAAATGTTAACAAGTGCATACAAAGAAAGGCATAATATTCGATACCTATAAAACCCTTACAAAATATTGGAAAAACCAATCAGTCAACAAAAAAAAAACATGGGTGTCGTTATGGCAAATGTTCTTTGTACACTGTCTTTGCTGTCTCACTATTCCTTCATAGCAACTTGCCATCTTTCATCTTTTTCAGACAAGGGTGAACGCAGATTGTACCGTGGATTGGAACCGTGATGCAATTGTCTGCGATGCAAACTGTTGAAACTGTTTCTTCGCATCTGCATAGAAACAAAATGGCGAATACCGATAAACATTGTATCTATATACATGCATGCTCTTTGTACTAAGCAAACGAAAATTATTAATAAAGTGAAGGCAATAGTGGAAAACTAATAATGGATATTACCTTTCTTGCACTTGGTGAAGCCGATGATATTAGCCACATTGAGAGACAAGCAAACACCAACGACAAGCAGATAGTCGGCTTGAAACCTTATTAGAGAAAATATCCCAAGGATAAACCACGCAGCTGCCTACAGAGTGGAATATATCGAAATTCAGCTGTGAAATAGTATACGGCCCCGGAAAGACAGCATAATCAATTCACAGGTTTGTAAAGTTTACTAAGCTTGTGTACTATAGACACCAAAACCATAGCTATAACCTCTCGGCTAGATCCTATTCTTTATAGATCGCTTGTAGGATCATGGGATATACTACTTGCACTTTCGACCAGATAACTTTTCCCTGATCTCCCTATTTCGCATGTGATTTGACTCCAATATCAATTGCTACGATTCCACTAATGCAGAAGGAAACCCATTTTCCACAAACTGATAGACAGAACTCATTTAATGGTCCGCTGGGGGAGAGAATCCTATGTTTATGTGCATCAACAATCTTTATATGGTCAACACAGTATACTAAAGACAGATCTCAGATTCTTATGTACACCTTTGCATAACATTTGCCTCACCATAACGGTCATGTTCACTTTTCCGTTCTTAGTCCTAATATTCTAGTAAAGTTTCAGGAGCACCGCGAACAGGTTTAAGAAATAAACATACACTACATTAGATAAGAACTACTCACTGCAAGGTAAAGCGTCCACCAGAAAAGCCATGAGTCTTTCTTGTTCATCCGAGCCAGGGACTGATACAGACATACGAATGAAAAACATGAGCATTCAAGAAACGGAAAAGGAAAAATAAAATCACATTTCTAGAGAAGCTAACCTCCTGGTCAAGAGACTCGAATTTCCAAACACTTTCTCCCAAGTCATTGATCTCATTCCACCACCTCAAACCAACCAGTATACGCCCACTCACATTCTTAACAACCCAGAAGTCAAGCGCAGCAAGAAGAACAGTGACTACAAAGATTATAACAAAGCTGTTGAAGAAGAGAGCAGAGAGAATGTAAAACGCCAACGCAGCTCCCTGGTCCAAGAACAAAACACAAAACTTGTTAAACCATTGTCCACCTATCTTAACATTTTCATGGCTAAACATCTATACTCTCTTTGTTCATACCTTGAAGAGAACATGGAAGAGACATGTCTTTGGATTTGCATAATTTTCAACTGGTGCCTACATCATAAAGGAAGAACAAAGCTTTGGTAAGCCCCAAAAACAAATCAAATACTCAGATTATTCTCTCGTTACACATTGTTCGGATTTTCTCGAAGAATCAAACGTAAAACACAGATCCAACACAATAACGTCTAGATCGAATCATTAATCTAGCTTAATCAGTGATCTGATACGCAATCGAACTCGGAGATTAACAAAAATATCAAAAGAGAAATTGAGATGATGAAGAAGAAGAAGCAGCGAGCTAAATTCACCTGATTAGGATCCATCTTTCGAAGAATCCCAAAGAATCGATCAGAAGAAGAAGTAATCTACTGATCAACAGAATCAAAACTCTCTCTCTCTCTCTCGATTTTCTCTCTGAGAGATTGAATTTTCCGAGAAAATTTTCTGTATCAGATCTTCAAACTCTTACGATTTTTGGGCTTAATTTGAGTGGGTTAAAATGTTAGTTTGGCCCAGACTATTTTTAAAAGCCATACAAAATATTGATTTTTGGGCTCTAAAATACACGTTTCGAACTCGGTTTAAACGCGGTTTGCACGAAAATCGAGGTCGGTTTATGTCGGTTATCATGGTATAACGGAGTCCGTTTCCCGTTCAAACGGAGTCCGTTTCGTTGACCCGTGTCCGTTTTGGGTTGACCCGCGTATGACACGTGTAAAAGTCAAAATGGCCTCTGTTCTTCGTCGAAACCCTAGCTCGAAGCGTCTTGTTCCAGTTTCTTCCCAGATCTACTCTCGTTGCGGTGGTTCCATTCCTTTGATCTCTCATTCAATCGGAGGAGATTATTTTTCTTCCTCAAATCTCGCTTCTTCGCTGTGGATATCCATGTAATTGAGAACCTGAGGTACTTTCGTCTTCTGTTTTTAGGCTCTTAATGAATCTCCTTTGTGTTATATTTCGTCTGTTGAATTTGATTTGTTAAGCTTATTGATTTAGCTTTGTGTTGTTTATTGCTTTACAGGATCAATTTGATACAATTGATCTCTCTGATAATGAGATAGTGAAGCTTGAAAACTTTCCTTACCTTAAACGTTTAGGAACTTTGATGATAAATATAACAACCGAATCACCCGGATAAATCCTAATCTTGGAGGTAAGGTCCTTGAGTGTATGTGTTAGTAAAATGTTGACTTGAAGTGTTGTTTGCTTTGTTGATTTAAGTATGTTTTGTGTTTATTGTATGGATGTTCTTTTGTTTTGCAGAGTTCCTATCAAAGCTTCACACTTTGGTTCTTACGAATAACCAAAGCTTGTGAATTTGGTTGAAATTGATCCCCTTGCTTCCTTTCCTAAGCTTCAGTACCTTAGCTTATTGGATAATAATATAACCAAGAAGCCGAACTGTCGCCTTTATGTGATTCACAAGCTAAAATCGCTTCGAGTGCTGGATTTCATCAAAGTCAAAGCCAAGGTGAGTACTTATTCTGCGGTCCATGACTCCTTTTTTGGTTACTATAGATGCCCATCTCGAGTTTCACAGGAAGTGACCCTTATGTTATTCTGAGAAAGTAGGATATAAAAATGGTTTTACCTTTTGTTTTAGATTTGAGTGAGATGGTAATGGCATCTCTGTTGGCTGACAATCATTGTTTTCTAACAGGAGAGAGCTGAAGCTGCGGCTTTGTTTTCATCCAAGGAAGTGGAAGATGAGGTTAAGAAGGTTTCTAAGGAGGAGGTCAAAAAAGTTTTAGATACTACAGAACAACCAGAGGCTCCGAAAGTTGTGGCCCCAACACAGGAGCAAATTTTAGCAATCAAGGTATAATTATCGGATCAAATGGATTTTTCAACTAAGTAACACAGGAAGGTACCAATTAGAAAAGATGTTTCCAACCTGGAATTATTTCCTAGAGGTGTTGGAGCTTTGGAAACGAGAGAAAACGGAAACTGGATAGGACTATGCATATTCACTAATTTGTGTGTCTTAGTATTATATTTTTCATTGCTGTGTGTATGACAGTAACTAATCGATTTTTTCGTTTCCATGATGTTTCAGGCTGCAATTATCAACTCTCAGACAATAGAAGAAATTGCAAGACTCGAACAGGTCCCTTGCTTATTTGATTAAATATCTGCCTGATGATGTTGCCTTTGGTTGATTTTGACAGTCTTCTTCTGTTTTTGGCTTGTGAAAAAATAGGCTTTGAAGTTTAGACAGGTTCCTGCAGGCCTGATAATTCCTGAGTCCGAGAAGCCTGCATCTGGTGAACAAACCGTAGTTGATGTTAATGACGGTTCTGGTCTAATCAGAAAAACGTTGAACAAGCAATTTCGTTTGCTTGACTAGCATATGTAGTTTAATTGTTTCCTTTTCTTGTTCTCTAGGAATAGCAAACGTCGCAGTTGCTCCTCCAATCGTGGTAGCTGCTAGTTTCCGGCAAGCTTCACGGTCATGTAAGGTTTTATCATTTATAGTAGTAGCTACTTTGGAATATGGATCGGTTGAAGAAATGGATATAGCTAATTGTATTAAGTATGGTTGGAAGCTAGTGCTGAATGTCGAAATGGATTTGAGATCAGAATCAGCTAACAGCTTGATATGGCTAAACCAACAGATATCAAGATTCTAACCCGAGGCTATGGAGAAAATGCTGAAGATATCAAGCTCGTTAAAGCAATCATCATGAGCTTTTACTCTGCTTACGCCAATGAAGACTCTGAAGATGTTTCGCTACTTTCGTGAAAGTAGCGAAACTGTTGGAAGAGTTTCTATTCTTGGCTGCAAGCGCGGCTTCTCTGAAGCTCACGGTGGCTACTTCGCAAGGTATCTTGAGATACTCAGATGGGATTTACAGAGCCATTGATGTATGTTTTCTTAGACTGAATCAGAGAAGATGGAAGCTTGTAAAGTTCTTGATTTCAAGAAACTCTCTCAAGAGGCTTCCTCTTAGAATTGTGGTTAATGTTCTGTTAGTCTCTCAGATCTTCAAACTCTTGCGATTTTGCTATATTTTGTGTTTAATTCTAATTAGGCCCAGAGATTTAATAATATTAACTCTTCTTTGGCCCAATAAGATTTAGTGAAATTAGGCCCAACTAAAAAGTTACTAATTACGATTTCATCTCATAACTTTTATTTCGATCAAGATCATCCACAACTATCCACAGCAAGGCAAAAAGAAAGAGTTTGAAGAAAAAGAAGAGGACGACAATGGCTGAAGATATATGTGACCATGAAACGTCGCGAGAGGCTGAGATAATTTTCTTATCTCCAAAAGAATGATGGGTCCACACGAATCATACAGAGATAGAGAGAGAGACTCACACACACACACACTTCAATTTCAAACGAGAGCTATTCTTCATCGCAACCATGGTGAAGATGACGATGATGTTGCAACAGCATCAACCTTCTTTCTCTCTCCTTACTTCTTCTCTCTCTGACTTCAATGGCTCTAAGCTCCATTTTCAAGTCGAGGTCATTTGTTTCTCCTTTGTTCTGACGATTTACAGAGATGGGTTCTTCTACTGTTGTGTGTTTGATGAATCAAAACTTGTTTAGGACGTTTCAAAATCATTCCTTTCGTAATGGGTTTAAGCTCTTTTGTTCAATTTCTTTAGCAAATGTATCATTGAGTCTTGGTATAGCTCATGAGCTTCTTTCTCATAATTGGGGAAGTCTTTGGTTTGAATTGTGCGAATAATACTTTCTTCATTCTATTAGTAGTCCTAGGTTTGTTTATGTCTTCTTGAAGTGAGGATTGAAACTAAAGTTTTCTTTTTGGTATTTTGGAGATAAGATTTGCTTAAAGGGGTTTGGCTTTGTTGTTGAAATTGCAGTACAAGAGGAAGAAGGTTCATCAGCCAAAAGGAGGAGCACTTTATGTTTCAGCATCGAGCGAAAAGAAGATTCTGATAATGGGTGGTACTCGGTTTATCGGTGTGTTCTTGTCCAGGCTCCTTGTCAAAGAGGGACATCAGGTTCTTCCATTACCGATCAAACCCGTCTTTTCTACTAAAACTTTGGTTTTCCCTCGCTCATTGGCCTAATGGGTTGCTTTTGCAGGTTACATTGTTCACAAGGGGTAAATCTCCTATTGCCAAACAATTGCCCGGTGAATCTGACCAAGACTTTGCCGATTTTTCTTCCAAGGTATAACGCAATGCCTTGTGAAAGTACATCATATTTAAGCAAGAAGAAACTTGGATGATTAATTAGGATTCCATTTTTTTTTTCATGGTATTCTCTAGATTCTTCACTTGAAAGGAGATAGAAAGGATTACGACTTTGTGAAGTCAAGTCTTTCAGCAGAAGGCTTCGATGTTGTTTATGATATCAACGGTAACAAGTAGTCTCTTTTTTTCTTCTTTAATCTCAACACAACATCTTGAATACATTTTATGTTCTTTTTTCTCAGGGAGAGAAGCCGAAGAAGTTGAGCCCATAATTGATGCACTGCCGAAACTGGAGCAGTAAGTTATACAAAACTTGTTCATTTTGGTTGATAGCTCTAACGAAACACCCTTTCGGAAATCATAAACATTGTTGTAATTGTTACATAGGTACATCTACTGTTCTTCAGCTGGTGTTTATCTTAAATCTGATATCTTGCCACACTGTGAGGTATGTTAACGAAGCTTGTGGTCTCTCTAGGTTGGCTAAATTTTTTTTAATGTGGGACATGGCTGATGCAGGTGGATGCAGTTGATCCCAAGAGCAGGCACAAGGGGAAGCTAGAGACAGAGAGCCTACTGCAATCAAAAGGTGTGAACTGGACTTCTATACGTCCTGTCTACATCTACGGTCCATTGAACTACAACCCCGTTGAAGAATGGTTCTTTCACCGTCTAAAAGCCGGTCGTCCAATTCCAGTTCCAAACTCTGGGATACAAATCTCACAGCTCGGTCATGTTAAGGTCACACACACACATACTCTCTCTAATATTCTCTGACCGGTCTTTCATGTTCAAAGAACTATTGAAGAGTATTGATCTATAACATCAAATGATTCTGTAATTTCAGGACTTGGCAACAGCCTTTCTTGCCGTGCTTGGTAACGAGAAAGCCAGTAGAGAAATATTCAACATCTCAGGAGAAAAATACGTCACTTTTGATGGGTTAGCAAGAGCTTGCGCAAAGGTTCATTCTTGTCTATCACCTCATTGATCTACAATGTTTTCAAGTACTGCTCGATATAGTCTGTTTAAGATTGATGCCATTAGACTGATGATCCTATTTGGATCATTGCTAAGCGATGTAAAACTTATTCATGTTTTCAACTCTTTCAGGCCGGAGGATTTCCAGAGCCAGAGATTGTTCATTACAACCCGAAAGAGTTCGACTTTGGTAAGAAGAAGGCATTCCCTTTCCGCGACCAGGTACAAACTACAACATTCAAATGAGCTCAAAGAATCCAACTTTTTTCGGGTTTTGACTGATATTTTATATACATCTTTTGCAGCATTTCTTTGCGTCGGTGGAGAAAGCAAAGCATGTCCTGGGATGGAAACCAGAGTTCGACTTGGTCGAAGGTCTCACTGACTCATACAACCTTGATTTCGGTCGCGGAACTTTCAGAAAAGAGGCAGATTTCACTACTGACGACATGATTTTAAGCAAGAAACTTGTTCTTCAATCTTAAGCATTGCTCATTACATAAATGTTCTTGGCTTTTGTATGATTGTTTCATCTCCCAATCTTTGAAGATTCTCAAGTTCATATTGTCATCTCTAGTATATTTCGAAAATATACATGATTTAAACAGAAACTTAAATATAAAATGTAAACAAATTTACTTCATATCTTGAACTAATTCTCATGAATTTTCAGTTTCTTAAATCATTGAAAGTTATGATATCTCAAAAATAACAAAATATATAAACATTTTTAAAATGATGTGAAAACATGTGATGATATCAAATCCATAATTGCTTAAAATTTGATATAATTGCTTCAAGTTTGAAATATATTTGCTTAATTTTATACTTAATCTTCATATACATAGACATAGCTTTTAGCATATAACAAGTGTTTTTTTATGTTAGCACAAATCCATAGAGTATATTACATAATGGTAAAATATATTGAAATTAAATAAATATGTTTCTTATATCCATAGAAATTCAAATTCTTCATGACAAGAATGATAAGAAATAGATTATATTCTTTTGATGTATATATGGAGAAATATATTCATGTTTTACATCCTAATTTAGTTATGTAGATTTAGTTATGTAGATTCATATATATATAAAAACTTATTTATAAAAGAATCTTAATAACTTATAGTATGTAGATTTAGTTATGCTTTTTATTTTGGTAAGTTCTTCATTTTACTATATAATTGACTCTAAAATTTTGGAACCCTCATTAACAAATGAAAACATAAATGTGAAAACTAACACAACTATATATACAACATACATTTTCATTCAATAACATATGCAACACCATTTTTCCCAAAGTTAAAATACCAAAAAAAATAAAATGAAATTCGCTTTTCTCATGATTACTTTCGTTCTCTATATTTTTACTCCTCACATCGAAGGAATCAAATCTAATGAAGACACAGAAGAATTGATCAATCGTATTTGCGTAGAGAACGAAGATTATGGATTTTGCTATAGAATCATCCATGAAAACTTAAAGAAACCAACAGCTACTCTAGAAGAACTAGCATATCTCATATTACACACCGCGTACAATCACGCCCACGATACTGATGGTTTCATTACTGACATCCTTCAACAATGGCCTGACCCTAAGGAGACAACCGGTCTCAAGACTTGCCTTTCGGTTTATGATACAGAGACCACTATTTTCAAAGAAATCGACCGTAGATTTTCGAAAAGAGACTACAAATGTATAATTGTAGCAATTATGCCCGCGGCCAAAATTTTGGAAAATTGTAGGACCAATTTTGTTGTTCCTCCTTACAAGGAGAATCCTTTGACAGAGAAGAACAGAGTTATGAGAATTTTGATCACTATGTCTGCTGTTTCTGTACATATGGTTCAATATGGTAAAGCTTCCTTGCTTAGCTCAGTAGTTAGTACTGCGCAATTTTTCAATAGCTAAGGAAAAACATTAATCTATGGTTTGTAACAACTAAAGATTTATATAAGAGAAAATATGAGAAAAGAATTAAGCATGTGATTTTATTTTTACTTGTATAAAAATCCAAATCATGAATGTATATTAATTTCCATCAAAACTATATACTAATGAGTGAAGAATAGTTATGGTTTCGTAATTTGTAATAGAGTACTCCCTCCGGATTATTTTAGTTGTCGCTTTAGGTTTGTGCACACAGATTAATAAAACACTTAATTTTGTATATTTTCAATATAAAAACATCATTATCTATACATCTAACCATATTTCAACCAATAGAAAAATAAATAAAAAATTTTGTGAGAGAAACTATTTGACATTAGGATACGATGACAAAAAAAAGGTCAAATAAAAGTAATTACAACCAACAAAACCAACTTGTAGAATAATTAAATTTACTTGAACTAGGACATTACACTTTTAAACGCCAACTTGTAGAATAATTTTTTAGAAAATAATTACGTGAAAAAAATAGTGGGAGTTTTTTTTGTTTAGAATATATCATGAAAATTTTGGAAATATTTGGCCGGTCTTGATACCATGATGGTAGTAACTAGTAAGTATGAAGGTTACTAAGATATGCAAGAATTTAAGTAGTCAAATAAAATCTTTGTAAGTAACCAAACCAATCTTGTTATGCTTATAAGCTTAGTGTTTTTAGCTTAATAGATTTAGAAACTTGACATGCAAACTTAGATATTATTAATAGTTGAAGAAACTAATTTAACTGCCTTTTTCTTAAATGTTTTCTTTTCATCACTCTCAAATAAAATTAAACATTAAATAAAAATGTTTTTCATTGAGATAATACAATGTCATATAGCAAGTTATCAATTCAAATATGCTCACATGAAACTTTTAAGACTTAGCTAATATATAATTTACTCACAAATTATTTTTGACTTTTGACTAATTCATTCATATGCCTAATTTTTTTCCATCTATAAATTAATATCACCAAGTTTCATTATCAAACCATCACCAACACACTCAAAACTTTTACAATCATGAAAATGTATCACATTCTATTGCCATTTTTAAAGGTTATACTCACTTTCTCCATTGCACAAGCTCTTCTCGATGAAAAAACTCAAAAAATGGTCAATGGTATTTGCAAACAGACAAGTGATACTAAATTTTGCAGCGCGGTTTTGGACAAGAACTTGGTCACTCCCTTACTAAGCAACAAAGATCTCATGAATGTGACAATGAGAGAAGCTGAAAGATTCTCAGCCAAAACGTATTTCTTCATCAGCACACTCCTTAGAAATGCTGGAGACGAGAAGCCTTATCTTCAAATGTGCGCGGAAGCTTACGCCATTGTGAACATAGCATTCACGAGTGTTGATGAATCTTTCTTCAATCAAGGTTACTACAATGAGATTCTTAAGCTCTATGAGAAAGTTTCTATGGCTGTTGGCATTTGTAAGACGGATTTTAATGTGTCTAGTTACGATATCAATCCGTTGATTGAGAGAAAGAGAGACACTATGATCTTAGTGGACATGGCGAAAATTGTTGGTCATATGGTTTCTTCATAATCAATCTCATGGCATTGTTTTAACTTTTACAATTTTGTTATAAGATTTAACTCCTTTTTGTTTTATTTTATTGATTATCCACCAAATAAGCCGGTCAAATAAATGTCACTAGAGCAATGATATATTTTGTGAAAAAAAGAGAGGTTAAAATATAAATACCCTCGGTTTTTGGCTCCAGAATAGATATATCTATCAAATATTGACGATAATCTTTCTTTTTATATCGTTGGAGATTTCATATAAATCTGCCTCCATTGATTTTCATCAACTATTTAGTCAACTAGACTAAGATATATATATATTGAGGGTAAAACAATTAATTGGTTTTTAGACAAAAGTAATAATGGAAACACGTCCGCAACATCGTGACCTACTGTGTTAAAGACGGATTCGTGTGGCTAACACCATGCGAGTTCGATCTCCACCCAACGGGAACTATCTCACGTTGTTTCTAGACACCTCTGGGGAATTCACATGCGCCCCCAACGCCTAGGGACCGACGATATAGGCGTGTCCATGTGTCCCCCTGCAGGACCTAACCTTGGATCCCGGCCGGCTAGTCTGGACCACTTTGGTGGGGTCAGGACACTCGAGTTACAAAAAGTAAAAGTAAAAAAAAATAATGAAAACGCATGAATATTAAAGAATAATGAAACTAGAAGATCATAAAAGTAATATAATGATTTTATTAGAGTTCATAGGATGAAAACTCTTGAGTAACACACAAATTAACACACTCCATCATTGGCCTCAAAATGGGATATAACTCAAAACACTTTGAAAATGGATATCCAATTTTAGTTGTTGTAACTTATACAACAAGAAATCCCAAAAAAGGTTTCATAGTTCAAACTTATATATACTTATACGAATGATAAAGAAGTATCAAACGTTTTGAGGCGATATAGGTCTAGTGGAACCATCACCATTATTTTCAATACGTAATCTCGATTCAATATCTTCATGATTAGTATCACTTTTAACTTTAAGTTGTTGTTTCATCTTCTCTTCTTCTTCTTCTTCTTCTTCCTTCTCACTTATCTCTCTGTCTTTCCCCCATAGAACGCCATAGAGCCCGATAATAACAAGTGCTGATCCCATAAACCTAATAAACATACAATCATTGAACTTATCATCATCTTATAGTATCTTTTATTAGCTAGAGAGATCAAGACATTAGGGTTTATAGAGATAGATACATACGTGCCGGTGTAAAGTTTTTCATTGAGAAGAGTCCAACTGAAAATGGCGACGATTACAAGCAGTAAAGGGCTAAAAACAGAGACGTAGAGAGGACCTTTCCTTTGCATGGCCCATGACATTAAGCAGAAAGCTAACGCAGACGCTACTACTCCCTGCATTGTATATTAATATCATATATTAGAGCTTAACTAAAACATTCTTTATCTAATCATAAAGATTGCAGGGACTGTGATATTTTATTAATTTAAAGAGTTATTAATTTATCGAGAGATTATCTTACTCAAAAACTCAATTTAGAACCCGAGAAAATTTTTCGTTTATCGACGTATTAATTTATTTATCGAGTATAAATTTATAAAGGTTATATTGTATATAGACTTACGGCGTAAAGGGCTGATGTGAAACGGATAGGAGAGCTAAGAGACCAATCAGAGAGTTTGTGATCAGAGATCAAAGCAATAGTTCCACATTGTATACTTCCCATCAAACACATTAGAAGTGTGCTTGTGTATGGTGCTGCAAATGTTTCACTCATTTTCGTCTGTTACCAAAACAATATTTTATATATTAATAAACCATATACATTATGATAAATTATGTTTTTGAGAATCTTTATAAAATTGTTCTTGGCCACAAGAATCAGCATCATGTTGTTTAGTAAATAATCAAACTATGTAGTTATTATATATAAGAGCAACATTATCACAGTTGCTTAATGGGGGTTCTAAAGGGAGTGAGTCCCGCTTTTTTTTAAGAAATCGGTTCTAATATTGCCTAAATAAGAAACGAATTCAGGAGGTTTTTTGTACTATTCGTGGATCCCACCGACACGTGACGGTCTGCGATTGGTTGATTTATTAAAAAAAAATTTTAAATGAGATAAAAAAAATAAGAAACCCACAAAGGGGTTTTTACGTTAAAGATGCTCTAAGTTACCTGGATAATGAACCAAGCGGCCCAAGAAACGGCACCACCCATAATAAGAAAAGGTCCCAATAAAAAGTTTGAATGTGTAGAATTGGAACCATGGCTCGTGATGTTTTCAGCATATGCCCAATGGATCTTAGACTCTCCAATGCCAATGGTGTGACCATGGTAAAAAGAGAGAACCATGGCTCCAATAACACACACTAATGTCCCTACCACTTTGGCTTGTCCTGATGCTTTTCTTATCCCTACGGTTTCTTGTCTGAAAAAAACATAGTTTTGTGTCATCATAATCATAAACGAATTTGTGGAAAAATTAAAATTTTTTTATAAAATTCCTTTTGATAAGAAACTTTATTAAGAGTAGTTTCACAAATACAGGGCCGTCTATAACTATTTTCAGACGCTGTTCAAAAAAAATATATTAAAAGTATATTTGATGACCCTTAATTTATAAAGAATTTTTTCTTTTTGAGTTTGAGCCCGGTTCGATCGCTCCACTCGCACATGCTAAAAGACATATATATACCTGAATATTGCAGCGAGTAGGAAAGTTACTGCCGGTAAAAGATTAGTTAGGGCACAAGCAATGGTTGGGGTTGTATTCTGAAGCCCTATGAAGTATAGCACTTGGTTTCCGGTCACACTGCAAAGGAAATCAAAGTATGTCCGTAAGCAGGGCAGATATTAAAGATGTGCGAAGTGTGCAATCGATAGACTTAATTTTTAAAAAAAAATTAAAGGGTCAAAAAAAATTTTGATAGTATAATAAAATGGCCAAGAAAATTTCGATAGTACAATAAAATGTCAAATTCTATTTTTTCCGCACAAGACCAAAATAAATTTTGAGCCGATTCTGATTATAAGAACTTATAGACATGGACTTGTTTATAAAAATTAGATTGCGATGTTTAGGTAAAGTGTATATGTTGATACCCAGTAATGGAACAGAAGAAGATTTGGACAAGAACTCTTAATGTAATCTTTGGTCTTGTCTTCCTGCACAAGAAACCGTGTTTAGTCACTAATCATTTAAATTCGTTTATTATCAAATGTGATCATGTAAAAAGCGTAATTAGTAACAAAAAAATTACAGTTTTTTTTCAGTTTACCATAAATTAAACAAATCAAGATATGGTTTAGTGTGAAAAAAGATTTAAGCCTATAAATTCAATAACTGAAAAAAAAAGAATCAAATTCACTCACTTCTCATCATATGAACTAGTAAAGTGTTTCAGTTTTATAAAGAAACGTGACGCATGGATTCTGTGAGACTTTACGTCACATTTCTCATTTGTTTCTCTTGGAAAACGAAATTAATTATAATGTGATTACTTATGTTTTTTTTTCCACTTACGACCAAAATTGACGTTTTTGTTAAAAAATAACGGTTTATAAAATATTGTCAAAAAATATAAAAAATTGCTATTAGTTTCTATTTGATTCAAAAGTCATTAATTTGTGGAACTTTACCAATTTTATTCTCCATGATGGAATTAAATAATTTCCAAAAAAATTACTCATTCATCAAGAAATCTATAACTTAACCATAATATGCGTATTTATATCGTAATCTCCGGATAATAAAACGATGTCGTGCTAATCTCTTCTTCTCAATTATCATTTCTAGTTTAAACTTTAAATCCTCCAAAAAGAAATTAATTAGTTGCCGAACTTGTAAACAATGAAGATTAATTAATTTACATATTTTTTAAATGGTCATATAAATTAAGTTATTAATATATAGTAATATAAAAAGTCAATAAAAACATAAATGTAAGCGATACTTGTATTATTCTTTTGGTCAAACGTCCAAAGTTAATTAGTTAAAAGCTTTATATATTGTGAAACTTTGGAAAGTAATTAATTAGGTGTGACGCACAAAAAAATTCAAAGACGTAAAAATAGTTTTACAAAAAACTATTTTTTTATCAACCAAACATTAATTAAAACAATATTTTGTTAAAATGGTTTTCTTCTCATTGTTTTGTTAAAAGTATAGTTTATAGTTCTTATTTGAACGTTAATTATATGTGATGAATGATATTATCGTTTTGTATTTTGGCAAGTAACATGAACTTAAAAAAAAAAATACACTTTAAAGATCTTTTAATTTAACTCAAAAGCAATTCGAAAAAGGAAAAAATTAGCAAAATGAAATTGACAATCAAATTTTACCATCTCTCTTGCCAATATTTCTAAAACGTAGACTCACCACACAAATAACACTACGAAAAATCCTTAATCAATTTGACCTCAAAAGAGTAATATTATAGAGTCACACTCAATAACAATGCCTATAAAATGTTAGATGAATGTTTGATCAAAAATCATATGTATTTTGTTGGTCAAAATCAAATTATGCATTTATGTATGCATAGTTATTAATTAGTATATGATAATTTGTACCGTTCAAGAAAAACTGCGACCGGAAAAGTGGCGATAGTGGCAAAGATTTGGCGATAAGCGACGAGAATAAGAGGCTTCATGCCGGCCTCCATGGCCATTTTCGACGTAATGTTCATGCCTGCATAGCCTACTTGAACCAACACCATCGCCAAGAAAGGCATCATATCTCTTGATTTAGCCATCTTCTCTCTTTTATTAATATTTGAACTCTATATATTTATACTTTTTCTCACTATTACTAATAGCTCAAGAAACCAAGAAAAAGAGAGAGAGAGATATGGGTTCTCTATAAAACTTATTAGTTCCCCAATCTATCTTTATTTTGGTTCAACATTAATATATTTATAGCCAAAGTTATATATAAATAAATGTGTGTATATAAATTTATTTATAGATATAAGCATATATTTATATATATACACACGCACATAGACAAAAATATAAAGAGAGAGAGATGTTTTTAAACAGAAAGGTGAGAAACGGTTCGAGAATGAAGTTTGCTTGTAACACTTGTGCTCTCTTTAGGGCATAAGAACACGAAACAATAGGTGATATGTACCGATCAATGTTCAAGAAACCACTAGGCGCTAAGCGGACGGTGTTTTAACGCCTAGCGTCTAGATTAATCGGAACCTAGATGATTTTTAAGTTAGACGTTTACATAATAAATATTTTTTTTTAATATATTAAAAATATATAATACATTACAATATATAATATATAGTTCATAATATATCTTAGAACATAAACATCTATTAAAAAAAAACTCAAAAATATTATATTATGAATGAAAATTAGCTAAAATATGAGTTTTATACATAGAAACTTTATTAATCATATATTTATGAAACTAAAATCTATAATTAGGTTATATGCAAAAATTAAAATTTAATTAACTTATATTTTTGTAGGTCCACCTAGGTCCGTCTAGACCCGTCTAAACCCGCCTAAACCCGTATAAACTCGCTTAACAATATTGACGCTTAATTGCAGTGCATAGAAGGTAATCGTGACGGTCTATAGACGCCTAGCGCCTAAACACCTCCTAGACGGTCCGCCTAGACCGCTTTTTAGAACACCGGTACCAATTGATATTTTTGGAAATTTATTTAACTTTTTTCTTTCTTGTTGATTGCTAATATATTCTAAATTGGCCTTTTCTCATAATTTCTTGTAACTTAATTATTAAAAAAATTTCCTCTTTTCTATCTCTCTTTTGGTTTCCGTTTTGTTATGGGTTTTGTGGATGGAGCTTGTGAATAAATGGAAGATGCACGCATGAATCTCTTTCTCAAGCTTCAAGCAATCAACTTGCCTTTGCTAAAACTCGTTCCCGTAATATTATATTAAGGGTGGTTTTATCGTTTGGTATTAAACAATATTGAATTAGTATCAATTTTAAGTATTTTGAATTGATTTTGATTAAATCACTCTTACTTTTTTCAGCTTTTTTGTGTGTGTGCTGATTGTATTAATACTATATGGTATAATATTTATATCCCAAAAAGAGTGGAAAGTGAGCACGGATTAGCAAAAAATATATGTAAAAAAGATTAAACACGCATCTCACTATAGAGAGATAAGTTTGCAGCTAGATACACACAATTACACATCAATAATGATTTTTATTGGATTTTAATTTAACAAGTTTTTAATTCGGGAATATTCAACTTTATTAATTAATAAATGTATCAATATTAGATGTATAATGAAAACTTTTAATTTTGTATACAGATTTCAGTAGACCAAAGTGAATTTTCTGATGAAATGTGTGTAATAGAAAATCTTTATACTATTTTTGTTGTGAAATCTTATATTACTACTCTCTTTGTTTTTTTTACTTGATGTTTTAATCTTCGACACACAGATTAAAGATTCACAAACTTTTGTTCAGTTTACCTCTTTTTCTGTAAAATCAACATGAACTACAACTAATTCAACTAATTCACATGGAAGTAGTAGTAGCCAAAGCGTTCTTAGCAAGAAAATCTGCTAACGAATTATTTGAACGAGGAATGAAACTGCAGAATACTAATATATAGTCAAAAACACCAAATAATATTAAATTTTTGCATAAAATTTGAAAACATCATCTGCTTTGAACAAAAAAAGTTATCCTAAAATATCATTTAATACAAAACGGAGGGACTACAAAACAACACAATATATTATTACCCCTCATTTATATGGGGCTACTTATTTAGCCTTAGGGGCTCTTGTGCTTGTAGGCCATTTGTTTAGGAACTTCCTTGGGCAATAATGCTTTCTTCTAAGGTTTAAATACGAAATGATTATCAATTTGAAGATGAATAATTATGATTAGTGTTCAATCTTCATAAGTCGTACAAGCTAACGTTGGCGTCAGGTGGATTCTCGTGTCTCTTGTTAGTTTTTCCAACGTTTTATTTTCCCCACGTTTTACGACCTTACATTTTTCGTCGTTACGTAAAAATATGATGTTTTGTTGACTTTTGATATACTAGGATTCATATGCATATCTACATATAATGATAATAATCTCGATGCAATGAATTTCCACTCATTGTGAACTATAATTTTGAATAAGTTACTCGTTGATGTATATGTGGTATCTACATTTATATACTAAAACCAAGATTAATGCAAGACTCTTAAAAAGAATCTCTTCTAAAAGAAATTAATATTTTAGTTGTGAGGTTTTTAAAATGGTAAGAACCCTAGTGAAAGTTTCTTAAATAAGAGTTAAGATTGATTTGTGCATCCTCAAGACAAAGCATATACTCGATCAAAATAAAAGAACAAACGAAGATTAGTTTCTAGATTATTTTGGTATTTTTTAATTTAAATCAATTTTATAAACATATAGTAAGTTTATAACTTTAATTCTAGATAAAAACTAACTATATTGTATATAGTTTTAATGATTATAATATATTTTTGTTATTTTTAGTGGTTAATTTCAGTCAAAAGTTTAATCTGGTAAATTAAATAGTGATATTTGAAAATTCCAAATTACATTAAAATTAATCGGATGATGATTGATTAAAATATATGCGAGAGAATGATCGGTTTAGAGGAAAATTTTTAGAACAAGTTGTAGATATAAGGATTTGTAATTGTTTGGTTTACGGTTTTGATTATTTTCCGGTTAAACCTTTGTAGTTGGGTTGGGTTGTACGGAGGACCAAATTTTATTTCGAACCGGTCACAATTGATCACACTTCACGGTCTCATAACAAGTGTTGAACTTGAAAGAGACAAAGGAACAAGACCAAACGCTATCACTATTGTTCTGCCGTGTCGAGAAAAGGATAATCAGTGTAGCCCACGACAGGATCAGAAATGTAGAAACTTGATCTCTCATACTTATTCAACATCGCATCAAGCTCGAATCTTTTGGGCAAATCTGGATTAGCCAAGAACAATCGTCCGTACGCAACGAGATCTGTTCTTCCTTCAGCCACCGCTCTGTTACCGTCTTCTCTCGTATAACCTCCGGCGACGATGAACGTTCCTTTAAAAGCTTCTCTCATCGGCGTAAGCGACTCGCTGCATTCGAAAGCCTCGCTTGCTGTTTTCATCCTCGGCTCAACCATGTGGCAATAGAGAATCTCGAATTTGTTCAGAGACTTAGCCATGTAAAGTCCTAAACTTTCTGGGTCTGAATCTCCAGATTCCATGTAATTAGCGAACGGAGATAGTCTGATTCCGACTCGATCTGATCCGATCTCGTTCGTAACTGCTTCGATTACTTCCAGAGCGAATCTGCATCGGTTCTGTAATGATCCGCCGTAACTATCGGTTCGATCGTTGACGGAGTCTTTCATGAACTGATCGATTAAGTACCCGTGAGCTCCATGGATCTCTACTCCATCGAAACCTGCGAAAGGTTGAAACTTTTTTGGTGGGTTTGATTGAATCAATGTGAAATTGGAATCAAAATTGGATTTTGTTTTAGAACCAGCTTCGATTGCGTTTCGTGCAGCGAGACGAAAATCGTTAACAACGGTGGGGATTTCGTCGATTCTCAGCCGTCTCGGAGGTGTATACTTTTCCGATGAACCGGAATCAGCTAGTGGCTTATCCGTTGATGAAACCGGAGCTTCTCCATTTGGCTGACAATCTTCAAAAAAGTAAGATCTAATATTGTTCAATCTTCGGATTATGCACGATCCTAAAACTATATACCTCGATGAGAAACACGACCCGCGTGCCAAAGCTGACAGAAGAAGAAGCTGCCGTGAAAGTGAACGGCGTCAACAATCGGCTTCCATGCTTCTATGTGTTCTTTCTTCCATATCCCTGGCATGTTTTGATACCTTTCATAGAGAAAAGAAGAAGTCAATATCAGAATCCAAAAAAAGTCAACGTTTTGTGGTGAATAGTTTCAAAAGACTTTACGCCATGGCGGTTTCTGAAACTCCGGTGGCTTCACTGATGAGAAGACCTCCCGGAGTTGCTCTTTGAGAATAATACAACGCGGCGTGAGGTTGTGGTATGTTACCGTAAGATCTCATTCTTGCCATCGGCGCCATAACGATTCTGTAATATAGATTCAGATGAGTTTTCAATGAAATGAGCATTATGTGTGTGTGTGTGTATGAGATATATAAGAGAACCTGTGAGTAAGATTGAAGTTTCTCATTGAGAATGAAGTGAGAAGGGGAATTGTCTGTTTGGCCGCAGAAAAAGTTTCATTCTCCATTGAATCTATCGTTCAAAAACTTCAGATTAGTGTTGGAGTCATGAAGGAGACAGATAAAGTTAAAAGAGAGAAGAAGAAGTTGGTTGTTGAAAAGGTCCGATCCACCGAACTCCAGACGTGTGAGTATTCAGCACGTCTTTGATTTATGTTGTTACAAAATTTAATCACTAAGAGATTTGACTTTGTAGGAAGAATATTTGTTGAATTATTCGACAAAATAATTCAACAATAGTTGAACGCTTCACTACTATAAGGTTAAGCATGATAACTAAAGTAAAATTTTCATGTGAACAATAGTTGAGATGATGTTGAAACTCTAGGAATATCTTTCAACTCCTCGACGATAAAATCTTGATCTTCAAGATCGAAGCTACGGCTCAAAGAGATTGTCGCTGTCTTCAAACACTTAGTATTAGCTAGGATATATGTCAAGAATTCCTCTTCTTCTTCTCTGTCTCCGTATTCTCTCCACTCAAATATTTTGAGTTGTGACGACAAGCATCTAGGGATAGAACTCGGTTGGTTCCATGAAAGTGGAAGATCCTCCGCGTTATCGTTAGAGTGCTGAGAAGCAAGATGGGTATATATTAAGCAAGTTTTCACTAGTACTATCGTCCATTAAAGGTAAAAAAAGGAAGAGGATACGTACATAAATTATCGAAAGATCTTCAAGCTTTGGAGTATATTCAAGTAAAAGTAAGAGTGGTTCCAACCAATCTGATATGTATGGTTCTATAGTTAACTTTATAAGTTGAGAGAAGTTGACGGATTTACAACACGCAAGCTGCAACAAAACAAACAACAAAGTTGATGAAACAATGTAATCAGAGACAAACAAGCAATGGATAGATATAGAGAGAGCTATACCACTTCATCGGTGAAAGTCAAATGAAGAGACAAGACCGCGGAAAAATATGTTTTGAACTTGTGTACATCAGGGAAAGAGTTAAGATTGAGTTGTGCATCCTCAAGACAAAAGCATATTCTCGATCAAGCAAGAGTCTCTTGAAAAATCACTGATGTGAAAGGCGGCTAGTTCGGGAGTATCCATAACCAAACATCTACCGGTGTCTATGTCATCATTGTACACATAATTTCGATACGATAAGAACACTAAAGAAGGCACTTTCACACTAAACTTTGTCACGTTGTCATCCTTCTTTCGTCTCACGCACAAGATCTCAAGAAGAGGGCAACTAGATAAAAGCCTAGCAAGTGAAGCCTCGTCTTTATATACCACATAGAAAATTTCAAGAATCAAGAGTGATGGGAGGAAAGGATAAGGAGAAGATGGCATGTCCACAAGGATCTTATGAGAGAGAGTCAGCTCCGTGAGCGTTTTGGAGGAGAAAAGACTCTTAGGCAATCTACATGGTCCTGCGGACCAGCGAAGCTGGAGTCTTAGCAGAAGCACGCCGCGGTCTACAGCCTTTGCAACCCACTTTCCGATATTAGCATCAGTAGGACATAGTGGACCAAGTTTGATAAGCAAGGTTTCTAAGAAAGGTGCTTTGTGGAGTTCCGTTGACTTGTCAAACAACCACCAAATACTTTTCTTGCTCTCATCTTGATGATGATTGTCGTCGTCATCATCATCATCATCATCGTAGTTTGCGTCGTCATAATCATTGTTTTCCTTGTATTCAAGTCGAGGCAAAATCATCCATATATCGTGCCATCGTTTAGACAAGAACATGGTGGCTATCGCATCCTTAATCGGGACAAGCAACAGTATCCTCATAAGTAAATCTTCCGGTAAATCACTGATCCTGTCTTCACAAACTGTCTCTTCAATTTTGCCTTCTGCCATCTTCACGAGGCAGAAACACAAGGATATCGACGTCAAAATCAACTTAAATTTTCGTTTATGACCTAATATGTCTTATTTATTGTTTCCTTAACATTTTTAGGTTTATATACTTCACTAGGACTGGACATTTCGGGTTTCGGTTCGGGTTCGGGCCGACACCGTTCGGATTCAAATTTTCAAATACCAAAATTTTGAACCCCGTTTAGATATTTTTCTTTTTTTGGTTTGGATTTGGTGCGAATCCGTTTGGGTTTGGATCGTATTTAATGACACAGGAAAAACCTGGGTATACTCGAAATACTTCCGGGTTCGATTCCGGTTCGACTATTTTTGAGTTTTTCGGATTTTTCGGATTACGGTTTCGAGTTTGGATCCGAGGGTTTCTACATTTTTGGATTTTTCAAGTTTTGGATTCGAGTTCGGATTCAGAGTTTTGGAATTTTTGGAATATTTCAAGATTCAGATTATGGATTTAGGATTTCTGATTTAGAATTTTTAAATTTTTCGAGGCTTTCAGGATATCATAGACAAATTTTAATCTTTATTCTTCAATCATATCTATACTTTTTTCATGGACCTCAATTACTTGTAATCCACACCTTTTGAAAAGACCAAAAGGAGATATAACAAGCAAGGAGAATTAGTTAAGCTCTTGTTATTTCGATGCTTGTGAAAATTGACAGAAAGATGAAGGCAAGATTATTAGGGAGGAAGTCCTATAAATAAAGCATTTTTAAAAGCACTATTATTAGTCTCAATGTTGGAGGTGGGTTTAGCACCCCTCCTAACACACCTGACACATTTTGAAAAAGGCTGGAGCTAAGAGGCCCGAAAACGAATTAAGGCCCGAACACTCTAATCTCAACGTCGCGGCCCATCAGCAAACGGGGCCCAACAAGGCCCGCGCACGAACGTACGACATTTATAGTTAATGCGGTACGGGAGCATCGCGGAATCTCGACAGGCCACGCGGGACGAAGGTACGAGCGAATGAGATCACCGTCTGACAGTCGCCGATAAAAGCCCGAAGACCAGCCGAAAAGCCTCAAAAAGGTACACAATCTGACAACCGACAATACGGATGCATGGGTCGGGCCGCAGCACGAATCTCGCCAACCCTAGTCACGCCGAAACCACCCCATGATTCGAGAAGGACATTTTCGACAATCTTTTCTCCTATAAATAGGGAGCCTTATGCAAGAAGGAAGGGATTGATCTTTTTGGAAAAAATTTCACAAGAGAAATTATTCTAGAGAGAGGTCATTTTAGAGAGAGAAAGACACTTTCTAAACCATTTCACAACACTTTAATAAAAAGCTATACGCATCGTCAAACACACGCTTTATCCTACGAGAATCTCTGATCCACGAACTGTCAATTTCCCTTTAACCAAAGTCACGCCTCTACGCCTCGAACACTAAAGGAAGTCTTTATGATCATTTTACCATTGCTAATAATTGATATTCTCCAATTATTAAGTCTTTTTTCTTTGATAAATGTTTTTTCCCAACAACTCCAATGATTAAGTTATGGAAACCTTTTAATTAATCGTATGTGTCTAAGCATTTGATCAAACTAATAAAAAAAATTTTAGACTAAAATTGTCACTAAAATTAAAATGAATAATTTAGTGGCACATATTTTAGTATAGATGAGTTGTATAACAACATTAAGATGTATCATTTAACAAGACAAATATTTTTTGTTTAAAAAGGAGAAGAAAAAACAAAACCACATGTGTTTGAAGTCGGATAAGACAAATGACATATGTTATTGCAGTGTTGTCCACACGTTGACTTCAACAAAGTGATAAGTACGAGTGTATAAATCTATAAAGATGGAAGTTATTTCTACTAAAAAGCCAACCACACCAATCACTGTAATCAGATAAAGCTTTATAGAGAGATGAACGGTGGAGGAAAGGTGGTTTGTGTCACCGGAGCTTCCGGTTACATAGCTTCTTGGATTGTTAAGCTTTTGCTCCTCCGTGGCTACACCGTCAACGCCACCGTTAGAGACCCAAGTTCGTTCCCTCCTCTTCCCTTTTCTTTTTTTTTTCTGTTTTATTTCTCTTTATAGATAAAAGTGGACAATCTAAGCAAAATCTTAGAGAAGAAACTTATAGGCAAAAAATAAAAAGAAGTGTTTCATGAAACAATAAAATTGAAAGAAGTAATTCGAACCAAATCAAATCAAGAAAGAAAGTTATTTTTTTGGATTTTGTTTTATATAGTTAAGGGTTGGTTTGTTTCAAGATTCTAGAATTCGCTAAGCGCTAGTCGAGCAGAAAAGATGGACATAACGCCTAATTAGAAAACCAGAGATTAACGGGATTAATCGAAGACTAGTTTTGGGATTATTTTGATATTTTTAATTTAATTTAGTTTTTAGAAATATATAATAAGTTAATAATGTTGTTTTTAGTCCAAAAATAATTAATTTATGTAATTTTAATGATTATAATCTATTTTTATTTGATTTTACGGGTCAATTTGAGTTAGTTAGTGTAATGTTTGAAAAAAATTGGACTGCAGAATTACTCAGTGAAAAACAAACTTTGTTTCTAGATTTAGGCATAAATTTAGATTGGACGGGAGAATACTCAGTTTAGGCATAAATTTTTAAAACAAACTTTGTTCTAGATTGATTTGTACATCTCTGAGTTGGTTTGGTACAATTAAATGTTTATAACCAAAGTGAAAAAAAGATTTAAAAAAATCAAGAAGTATTAAGCTTATCTTGAAGTGTACTTTGACATATATGAGTGTGTATTGTGTGTGTTTTTCTCTAGAGGATCAAAAGAAAACAGATCATCTTCTTGCTCTTGATGGCGCAAAAGAAAGACTCAAACTATTCAAAGCAAATCTTTTAGAAGAAGGTTCTTTCGGTCACGCTATTGATGGATGTGATACTGTCTTCCATACTGCTTCACCGGTTACACTCACTGCCGCTGATCCTCAGGTTTGTCAATGTTATCAATCTGTTTGGACAAATACGATTATACATTAATGACATTAGTTTTAAAGTCTATGGAAGTTAAGTAGTTACTATGGTTTTCGCAGGCTGAGCTTATCGAACCAGCGGTCAAGGGCACTATAAACGTCCTAAAAACATGTACTAAAGTGTCTTCGGTCAAGAGGGTCGTCGTAACATCATCCATGGCTACAGTTCTTTTGCCTAAGTCATCCCCTTTGGGACCAAACGACTTCTTAGACGAAACCACCTTTTCTGATCCAAGTGTTGCTGAGAAGGGAAAGGTCTTTAACATTGTGTTTTTGACACATCAATGAGTTCGATTCGCATTATATCTCATTATCTAACCTTTTCAATTGTCCTATATATCCAGCAATGGTATATACTTTCGAAGATTTTAGCCGAAGATGCAGCTTGGCAGTTTGCCAAGACCAACAACAAGATTGACTTGATTGTAATGAATCCAGGACTCGTTATCGGACCAATCTTGCAGCCAACTCTTAATTTCTCAGTAGAACTGATTGTAGACTTTTTAAACGGTAAGAACACATTCAACAGGAGACATCACAGGTTCGTGGATGTGAGAGATGTTGCTCTAGCTCATGTCAAAGCACTCGAGACTCCTTCAGCTAATGGTAGATATATTATGGATGGTCCCATCGCGACAATAGACGAAATCGAAGCAGTTTTGCGCGAATTCGGTCCTGATTTGTGCATTCCTAAGTGAGTGATATCTATTTTCTTAGCATCATGTTTTGATTCTACAAAACTTAACAAAACTTTGTTTGACATTTACTTTTGTAGGAGTGAAGACATTGATGTGAATGCAATGACTTATAAAGTGAGTGTAGAGAAATTGAAAAGTTTGGGAATTGAGTTCATTCCTATAGAGACAAGCCTTAGAGACACTGTTCTTAGTCTCAAAGAGAAATGTCTTGTTTGATCCTTTCTTTATGTGCCTCTCTTGTCTTCTGTTTTTTTTTTTTTTTAATTGTGTAAGAATGTGATTACACTCAAACCCATTACCGGATAATGTAACTACAGTGGCTTTGTTCAGTCATGGAAGATGAAGCAATCATATTTAAAAATAAAAGCTTTACAAATTCCATATATAGATTATTATTCAGCGTGGTGCAAGCGAGACCGTTCGTCATGCCAACGGATGAAACGGAAAGTTTTGTCCGCTGAAGTAATTGTTTGTTTCTCAAAATAGGCTTTGTTGATTGAGACTGATCATTTCTCAATAGGTAGACTAGTCTTATTGATTGGCTTTTGAAGTTGGACGAGTCTCGACATCTTTTCATCGTATCGACGTTGTTCTAAGCTGCACTGAAGTTTCCTTTTGCGTCGTGTAGGTTGATTGAGTTGCACTAAACTTGGAACGTAAGAGCATATTCGTCCCATCCTATCGTTTCTCTGGATAAATTGTGCAAGAACCAATCGTTTAGAGTATCCAGGCTCTCCAACAATGCTGAGTGTGTGGTGAGACCAGGTACTGACATGATCAAAACCCATAGCGAATTTCTTTTCCTCATCAATGAAGAAACCACCATACGCAAGCGGATAGTCAGGCTCTGGATTCGATCCACCTTATTTGCCCCAAATACGGATTCCAAACCACAATTTTCGGATCGTCTTTCAACATGCATAACAATAAACCCTTGCAGTGAAAGACTAGAGATATATTCACTTGCTCGTTGAGGCGAGCAAGTTTGGCTTTAGGCTTTGTATTTGGATCTCTGTCGACGACGAGACTCATTAAAAAAAGATTGTAATCCAAAAGCAAGACTTTCCGATACTCCCCTTCCCTAGTTGTTGTTGAGTCTTCTTTACCAAGATGCATCTTTGATGAAAATTTGGATATAGTGTTCCACTTTTTGCATGTTGATCGCACATAGAGAAAATCTCCATTAACAAATCTTTTGGAAGATGGAAGATCTTTGTCATTGTTTTTTGCTTTGAACCTAATAACCATTGTAACACCTTATTATATATGAAGAAGACTCTGAAACCCTAGGGAAACCAAAAAATTATTAAACCGAAACCCTCTCAATCGTTTTAATTTAATTAATTACTTAGCAAAAAAAATTAGTTTTAATTCTTTAATAGCTCACGATAAGTTGACTTCAAATTTTTTTTCAAAAGTTAACTTTCTTCAAAATGAAAAAAAAAATATGAAGCAACATCTTCTCCAATTGTTTGCTTCTTTTTTTCAATTTACAAGGAATATTTTAAATATATTTCGTCTCCACTTTATCACTAATTGTTAATTACATCTTTTACTTAATTTAACAATTTTTTTCAACTATTTTTTTATCAATATTTCAATACAGTTGCTATTTTATATAAATTAAACATTATCATATAACAAACTATTACGCATAACAATATACATATGACATTATATTTTACGAAGAAAGACTAGAAATATATTTCTCTCACAAATGTTATATTAAGTAGTTTTATGCTTAATTTGATGTTAAGCATGTATTTCGATTTCTATATTAATTATGTCATTGTGTTTTTATATATTTTAGTATATTTAACATTATAAACTAATTACATAAAATTAATAATAGAAACTTTAAAATTATTTGGATCATATTAACGCATACAATTTGTTTAAACAAAATATAAGAAAAAGTTAAAGCTAAATGACCAATTTATAATTTAAAAAGTTCATCTTCAAAAAATGAAAATGTGAATAGTAATTCTTTAAATTTGAAGCAGCACTTGGTAGATATATCATGGATGGTCCCATCGTGACAATAGACGAAATCGAAACAGTTTTGCGCGAATTCGTTCCTGATTTGTGCATTCCTAAGTGAGTGATATCTATTTTCTTAGCATCATGTTTTGATTCTACAAAACTTTGTTTGACATTTACTTTTGTAGGAGTGAAGACATTGATGTGAATTCAATGACTTACAAAGTGAGTGTAGAGAAATTGAAAAGTTTGGGAATTGAGTTCAGTCCTATAGAGACAAGCCTTAGAGACACTGTTCTTAGTCTCAAGGAGAAATCTCTTGTCTGATACTCTTTATGTGTCCATTACCAGATAATGTAATTAAAGTGGCTTTGTTCAGTCATGGAAGATGAAGCAATCATATTGTAAAAATCAAAACTTCACAAATTCTACAAATACCCATCTAAGAAATGCTTGATCCTTGGTCCTTTCATTGTATATATTGGGTTTGTAATTTTGATTTCAATAATTTTATTCTCTTTTTTTATCGGCAATTTCGGACCACAACGGGCTGACTCGATAGCCCAACCCTATTCTCAAGAATTATATTCTTCACACAAGAGGAGTCCAGATCACAACGGACCGATCCGGTAGCCCAAAACCCCGCATACGGGGCATACGCACACAAGTGCGTTACCGGGGGTTCGAACCCTCGACTCCCGGCTTGGTGAGCTGAGCGCTCGGCCACTAGGCCACGAGCCTCGCTCAATTTTATTCCCTTTCCATTTTTTAGCTTTCTTTGGTTATTTGATTACTAATGAGAAGTAGTCAATTAGTGAAAATATAACCTCTTAGTCATCTTCTATCATGAATAATTTTATTGATTAATAAGATCATCATCATCATCATCATCATTACCACGTGAAGTTTCTCTAACAAATTTGCTTTTGTGTTCACGTAAAATGACGTTTTGATATATATAACAACAAGTAGCTACTAACTTTATCAATTGTACAAGGACCGATTCCATAAGAGTCCGCTATAAACTTTTTCGGGTATAAATTTTTACAGTTTTGGAGTCCGAATTCTTTATGCACAATCTTTTTTTCCCGATTCAGAGATCGGTCGATATAACTCAAACAAATTTAAAAACCAAAGCGAATATTCCATCCGGCATGCCTGAGATTTTATTAAGACCAAAAAGTTTATAGGTATTTTTTTTATCGGCAAATCGGATCACAACGGGTCGACCCGATAACCCATACCTCACTACAGAGGAGATCCAAATCACAACGGACCGATCCGGTGATCCATACCCCAAATGGAGACGCCATGATTCAAACTCCGATCTTGTAGTGAGAATAGTACTCTGACCACTAGATCACGAATCCTTCTCATTTTACGGGTTTTTTCTTCTAAGCTGGTAATGATAATGATATAAAAGATTTTGCGTATCTTTTATTTTGCATAGAGTAAAGAGATATCAAAACGTGTTGGCTTATTCTACGGACACCGTTGATTGAGAATTTTGCGGGGACATAGTGTTGTTTTGGCCTTTAGTTTACACACTTGGATGGGGTTATCTTGTTTTCTTTTAAATGTATTCGGTTTAGATTTTCGATATTTTTTAATTTACGAGAGATGGGTATAAAGTATAAACTATATTATTGATGATATCAATAGTTAAATGGTCCATGCATATCCACATTGAAAGTTTCTCAAAATTGGTATGTGAGCATATGCAGATTATAGAAAACGTTTAAGGAATTGGATTATCAAAATTGCATGGCAATATTTATATTTCTTCTTTAACAAAAAAAAAATATTTATATTTCTTCTTCTAGTAAATAAAACGCGAGTTAATTTTGATTTTTGAAGAAAGCTAAAACGCGGGGTTTTTTTCCCCGGCAAACCAGGCCACAACGGACCGACCCGGTGGTCCTATCCTATTACCGGGAATTTATTCCTCACGTCCTAACCTATTACCGGGAATTTATTCCTCACAAGCGAGGAGTCCAAATCACAACGGGTCGATCTGGTAGCCAATAAATCCCGCATACGGGGTTAACTCACATATCGCGAGTGTCGGGGTTCGAACCCTCGACTCCGGGGAAGGTGAGCTGAGCGCTCGGCCGATAGATCACGAGCCCCGCTCAACGCGGATTAATTTAGAGAGAGTAAAAGTAAACACTTGTCTTAGGATTTTTTTAATTGATTGTGTGAATGAATTAATTACAAAACCTTAACATCCGTATTTATAGTTCCAAACCCGGCTTTCTAAACTATTTAGATTTTGGGTCTTAAACCTACTAGCCATAATTGAATGTGGCCATTTACTGATACATAATCACCTACTTCCGACTAGTGAATGACCAAAATATAAATATTTATACAACAATAAGCTAGAAAACTCTTCATTAGGAATTAATATAAAAAATATATCCAACGATTAAACAAAATGCTGAATAATTTAACAAGCAAATGATTGGTTTCATTAGTTTAATTATCAAAACTACTTGACAAAAGATGGAGTATTGTATATAAATAGAACTAGCTGACTGAGTTCCAAACTTAAGGATGATTAGTATAGCTAGTAAGGAGTTAAGAAAACTACTAATACTAATGATTCTAAAGTCAAATTTTTTTATAATTTAAGATATAGAAAGAGAGACAAGATATGGCTCAACTACACTTGTGTGTGATGCTTTTTTGGCAGTGTTCCTTTAAGATAACACATAACATGACTTTAATGTATCAAAGGCCCATGTCACTTTAAGATAAGATAACATATTCTACTATAGTATTGTTCTTTTCTTTTCATACTTATTTCTATATTTGATTAAAGAATCTATAGACACACCATGAAGTAATTGTAATAATGCAAAAGCTTGTGGCATGTACAGAGACAGCTTATGTGCGCAGAGGTCGGTGAGAATCAATTTGATTGAATAATAAACCATGTCCCCAACTCTCTTCTCTAGGTCCCTTTCTCTTCAATTTTCTTATAATAACTTTTTTCAGGCAAAATCATCGGTTTTTATCTCTGTTCTAAAAATCTCCGTCTAGATCGATTATTTCCTCGTGTATCTGTTAGGCGGTGGTCGTCCGATTAGTTTTCTCCTCAGTCCAATTTTTTCAAGCATTATATTAATTAACTTATGAAATTAGAATGGAAAAGTCTTTGTGAAAAAAGTTATTCCGACACGAATGTGTTTGCATAGAAAATTTTATAATGACATATTCTTATATTTTTAGCAAGATAGTCGGATATTATTACAATGAAGTTGTATATGTATTTATGAAAAATGAGTTTGGATTTTAATAGCTCATCTAATTCAATTGAGTGAGTTGATTAGTTGAGGAGAAACTCAAATATTTTGATTAATTTAGGCAAAAGGGTAGCGAAAAAGGTTTTAAAAGTAAAATAAAAGTTATTATTCCCACGCAAAGTTTCTAAATCAATGATATGTTAAAAATAAATAATAAGAGGTTATATTTTAACTCATTTTCCGATGAGTGGAAAATTTATTAAATAAATAAGATGGTAAAAATTAAGATGAAAATTTTTCTTGTGAAATGTTGTCCGATAAATTTCTTAACAAAAGGGAAAATCGGTTGGTAGATGAAGATCTTCATACCAATATATATGATTTGTTGGAGGTAGGTTTCACCAACAAATGGATATTTGGTGTTGTTGTAGGAACGACATGCGAATTCTCCTGAAACCATTTCTCACTATAAATAAAAGAGCTTTTAGACGAAACAAAACATCGAATTCTAGAGAGAGAAAGAAAACCTTATAGAGAGAAAACCCTAAAATATTTCGAATTGTTATTTTCTGTTCGACTCCGTATACTCCTTTATCACTTCAAACTCGAATTGCTTGCATTCTCTTTGTTAAATTCCACTTCAGTATAGCGAGATTCTCCGATTCATTTCACCGCTTCGAATTTCGACTTTGAAAAATTAAGTGTAGATTTCCATTTTCAACAGGAATTAGTTACTTGTCCCGAATATTATGCAATTTTACTGTCCTGAAATAGACAAGTTCCTTGTCATAATAAAACTTATAACTCTGTATATGAATGAAAAAAAAACTCTGTATATGAATGAAATCTTTATAAAACTTATTGTATAACCTTCATGCAAATATGTGTCTAAACATTTGTGTATTATAATTTATACAATAAGAAAATAACACACGTTTAAGAATTGCCACTTTTTTATCAAAAAAAAAGAATTGCCACTTACAAGCTACATGGGAGATTTTTTTTCCACGTATCAATTAACACACGTTTAAGAATCGGTTAATTTACTATAAAATGAAATCTTTTGTTCTTGAAATACTTATATACGAAGACCAAACTAATCATAGGATATAAACATATGCAATAAATTTTCATCTACTAACACAAAAAATAGTTTTGAAGGTAAGAAATAACTCGCACAAAAAAAACTGAATTTCCACATTGTAATAAAATAATTTGCTGAATATTATTAATTAGTCGTTTATTATAATTAAAAAAAACTATAAATTGAGGAAAAGAAAAAATAAAATAAATACAGAGAGAGTATCAAACAGTAGAAGAAGAAAGCAGAGGACACTAAAAGTTAGAGAAGCGTCTCAGAGACTGTGTGAAAAAAAAAATCAAATCCTCTGTTACAGTGCGTGCGACGATTTGGTCCCCTCTTCTCTTCTCTCTCCGCCTTCTTCGTAGATTGGTCTCCTTCTCTCTCTATCTCTCTCCGCCTACTTTCTCAAGCTTCGCCGTCGTCTTCGTCTTCTCCTCTGTTCTCGATTCAACCTCTGCATTGGATTGATGTCGTTTTAGTACTTCGAGGTTCACTCTCTCTCTCTCTCTTCCGACTTCGATTTCTTCAGTTTCAAGCATATCTTTTCTCAGGTCATCTATGAGTTTCTGCTAAGATTCAGAGGAAAAGTTTGGTTTTTTCTTTCTGGGTTTTAATGGGTTTGTGTTACGATTCAGGGAACACGAAGAAAGTTTTCTAATTTGAGCATTGCAAAGAGAAGAAGAAATCTCTTTGAAAGCTTATCATGCCTCTCTTTGAGCTTCTCAGGCTTACTAAAGCTAAGCTTGAATCTTCTCAAGACAAGAACTCTTCTCCGTGAGTTCCATTCACTTCTCTATCTCCATTTACTTCTCTAGCTTCTTGTTCATGTCTTTGTTTTGTTTTTTGATCTTTAAAAACAACAGACCCGAGGATGAAATTGTTGAGCTTGTGTGGCAAAATGGTCAGATTTCAACTCAAAGTCAATCAAGTAGATCAAGGAACATTCTTTCATCACAAGATGTTCATCAAGCAAGCTCTTCTATAGCTAGAGAGATTGGAAACAGCTCAAAAGCAACGATGATTGATGAGATTCCTATGTCAATGCCTTCACTAATGACTAGTTTGAGTCAAGATGATGATTTAGTTCCATGGTTGAATCATCATCATCAATCACTAGATGGATATTGCTCTGAGTTCTTGCGTGATGCGTCTCCTGTTACTGTCAGCGAGCAAGAGAACAACGATATAGCGGTAAATCAATCTGTTTTCCCATTGTTTTCGAGAAGAAACAATGGTAATGAATCTGCACCCGCTGCTTCTTCGTCGCAATATAACAGTTTTCAATCACATTCTCTGTATGGAAATGATAGAGCTAGAGATTCTGTTAGCCAACAAGCCAAACCGGTTATGTTTACTCAAACGCAAGAACGTTTAGTCTCTAGTAACAAGCCTGGTTTGATCAACTTTTCGCATTTCTTACGCCCTGTAACATTGGCTAAGGCTAGCACTAAAGAAAAGAGTCCTCAAAGCCCGCCGCCTAATGTGTTTCAAACCAGAGTTCTTGGTGCTAAGGACTCCGAAGATAAGGTTCTTAACGAGTCTGTTGCTTCTGCGACGCCTAAGGATAACCAGGACTTAAGTACAAAAGATCAAGAGACTGAAAAGGCTGTTGTATGTTCTTCCGTTGGCTCGGGTAATAGTCTGGATGGACCATCCGAAAGTCCTTCACTTTCTGTAAAAAGAAAGCATTCGGATATTCAAGACATTGACTGTCATAGTGAAGTGAGTTATCATTTGATTCAACATATAAATCTTGTTTCTTCTTTGTTTTTTTCAATGTTGTTCTTTGATATTGTTGAGTAGGATGTTGAAGAAGAGTCAGGCGATGGAAGAAAAGAAGCGGCTCCATCTAGAACAGGCGTGGGTTCAAAGAGAAGCCGCTCAGCCGAGGTCCATAATCTGTCGGAAAGGGTGAGTTAATGAAGCCTTTTGTACATTCTTAAGGTCACTAAAGACTCCTGTTCTGTTTAGCAACTTACTGTTACTGTCCTAAACATTTTTCAGAGACGGCGTGATAGGATTAACGAGAAGATGCGTGCGCTTCAAGAACTCATACCAAACTGCAACAAAGTCCGGTTCTTTTCTCCTTTATGCACACGTTTTGTTCTGTTCTGTTTTCGAGCTTTTGCTTAACTTGAAATCGTTATATGGTTGTGAAAGGTGGACAAAGCTTCGATGCTAGATGAAGCAATCGAGTATCTCAAGTCACTCCAAATTCAAGTACAGGTAAACAACAACTCTCATTACTCTCAAGAACGCGATAAGAATCACACAAACTATACTAATCCCAACACAATCATCATATATCAGATCATGTCAATGGCATCTGGTTACTATATGCCACCCGTTATGTTCCAACCGGGTATGGGACATTACCCAGCTGGAGCAGCAGCAGCAGCGATGGCAATGGGCATGGGAATGCCTTACGCAATGGGCTTGCCTGATTTAAGCCGTGGCGCTTCCTCGGTTAACCAAGGGCCATATTTCCCGGTCTCGGCGATGCAACAACCGGTTGGGATGGCGATTCCACGAGTCTCTGGTGGTGGTTTCTTCACGGGGGATATGAATGCGAGCAATGGTGGTACAACTAGAGATTTATCAAGTCCTAAAGATCAAACAACGAACAACAACGGCTTGAAACCAATTAAGAGAAAACAATCTTCTTCTGATCATTTTTGTGGATCATCATGACATATACACAAACTCAAAAACTCATGTATTCTTGTTTATCAATAGCATTCAAACCAAACCAAATTAAAACCCAAATTATTAATAAAATTAATGTGTTCTTTAAAAATGATTAAAAAATTTTCTTTGAAAAACCAACAAAGTGTTGGTCTTATAGTTAAAACCCCTCAAAAGAAGTCACGGATTCGAGCTGCGTAGAGAGGAGTTTGTTCGCCAAAGACGAGTATTTTCTCTGGACCCGATCGTGGGGATTAGGGATCACGAACTTTGAACCTCATGGTTATGAAAAAAGAAATTTTTTTATAAATTTTCTAATGTGAAAATTGTATTTCCCAGTAATATGAACTTGGATTATATATCTATAAATTTTTAGAAGGTTGTATAGTAAAAGAAAGAAAATGTATTAGCATGAGTTTCACTATAAATTAAACTTAAACAAATGTGATGGGCCTTCTAAGCCCATTTAGTTAATGACCTTTATGTTCCGGTCTCATTTTGTTGCGTTCACAAATAAGTTGTCAACTTCTCGTACGTAGATAAATATTTAAGTTTAGGGTTTAAGATATTTCATTTATTTATATAGAGAAGGTATAAAAATAGTTAATATTTATACAAAAGAAAAATGTTCAAAGAAATCTGTCCTTGTATATATAATTTGATGAGACTTTATAAAATTTAAGTAATAGTATAATAGATAATATAGAAAAAGGTTGTCTAGAGAGTTTATATGAAAAAAGGTTAAGACTTTATGTCGATTTATTTCTTCTATTGAAGATGGATTAGACATTTGTCACGGCTCTAACTAGTTATCCAAACCAAATTATTTCTTCTAATGATACTTAGTGGCTTCATTTTGAAGCAATAGAAAGATATTTCGATAGATTCGTGGCTCTTTCATAGCAATATAATGAGTCGTTTCTCAATCTAAATAATCGACTAATCGATGTTTTTGGTTGTATTTCATATCTCATCTTGCATTGTGCTCTGCCTCTATTTGATTTATTTGCTATTTTGTGGTCTTTATCGTCTTTTAGTTTTTCCTTTATATTTTCCGATGTTTTTTCATAAATTTTTGGATATAGAAGTTTGTTAGAGCATGATTAATGCGGATCTCTTAGAGTGGGGTTCTTAGGGTCGGTTAAGAGACGGTATCTTAGTTTTTAACTAAAAAAGCTAAGAACGGTCTCTTAAATAAGAACTTTAAGATACGGTTCTTAGCTTTTTTAAATAAAAACTAAGAGGCCGTCTCTTAACCGACTCTAAGAACCTCAATCTAAGAGACATGCATTAATCATACTTACTCACTGATTTATGCTTTTGGCTATGGTAAAAATATGTTCTTACTCGGTATAACTGCATGTATCGTGGTTTTTATTTTCAATAAAATATCAGGGTTAAAAAAACAATTAGTTATAAGATTCAAATAATAGAAAACGAACGAGTGGATCTTGTAGGGTGATAAATAACGTAAAATAGGTTCTAATTGAAACTTGAAATGGAAGAAACTAGTGTTAATGTAGCAAAGCAAAATAAAAGTTAGACGTCATTTTTTCTCGTCTTTTAATAATCAAACTTGAAATATTGTCTTTCTTCTGTTTTATATTTGATTCTTTAATCCACCATGAATCAAATGATCTTTT